>VDFB02011431.1:0-60838 GCA_007258455.2 Sequoia sempervirens
CCCATAGTATCAATTTTTGGAGACTTACGGATGTATATGTTGCTTCTAGATGACTTATTAGTCACACGAAGAGCTGCCGGTTATACGGAATCACAAGTTTTCTTCATGTCATCCAACATTTTGATTCAAAATTTACAACCATTGCACCATAGCCTTGTGGTGTTTCACCTGCAATATGTCAAACCTGTAAAAATTATTGCAATATCGTCAGTTGATAAACATATTTATTCTTGGCTGAATGTATGCAAAGAAAACAATCTCAAGATATATATACATCAATATGCTTGAAAATAATTAAATAATATGGGTGATTAATATATTTATACGTACCTGTTTATCTCTTAAACCATATGCTAAATCAATTTCCCTTTGTGTAACATTGGAATCTCCATTACGATGAGCTTCTTTAACCAATGAAACCACACCTTCCCATGTTAATGTGTGACCAGATTGTTGACATCGTTCAATCCATACCATCATCCAATCAAGATTGTTCGCGACGTACAAATGTAGTGCATCCCACTCTTGACCAACTATACCAAAATAAATTAAAATTCACAATCGACGTATAATTAGTTAAATACCACAGTACATGACCTTAATGTATAATTGATGTATATTGAAGATTAAAAATTAAATAAGTACAATATACATAAAAACCATATGTAAAATGCATTCCAATTAATCTCCATGATCATCTTATAATTACCTCTCACTTTCCTCAATCTACCTTTCCCCAACAGGTACTCCCTTCAAATTTGTTAATGGAGTTGGGATCCCAAATGCGATCTAAATGGATCTTCGCAAACTTAGGAAGATATTCACTAATGTACACCATGGTTTGGTATACCATATATCCCTCCACCATAGAACCCTCAGGATGTGCTCTTTGTCTAACCAAAGCCTTCAAAAATTTCAAGTGCCTCTCAACCATCCACATTGACCTTGTGTGTACAGGTCCACACAATTCAATCTCCTCAACTTGGTGTATGAGGTAGTGTTTTGTGCATTGAAAAATGTTGAAGGTAGACACTTTTGCATTTCACACATTAGACAAGGAATTTTTCTCTTCCAATAATTTATATCTTCTTTATGGATTTCTTAGATGATAGCCATCTACAAGTGATTCAAGGCACAAATATATTAACGATATTTAACAAAAATATACAATATATTACATAACAAGTAAAACAAATGGCAATTATAAGATGTATACAGCGAATTGAACAAATCTCGCTACTTACCTCATGTATTTTCCAAGATCATATATAACTTGCTTCACATTGTTGTCAAAGTTGTCTGGGAGAGATAGAGGTAGAACGTACTGCAACAATTATAAAATGATGTTTTCATTATTTTTCCAAAAGTAGTAAACACAATACACTAAAAGTACATGCATTATACAAGTGTATATAATATACCAGAATAATTACCTTAATGAAAGTATGCTAATCATGCTTTGTTGGTGTAATTAAATGTGTTGTACCTTGTCCTAGGTCATAACACCTTAGTTAAGTTTACTTAGGGACCACATAGGAGGTTGTTGGAGATTTTCCACTTTTGGTGGACTTGACATGTCATTACCACATCACTTCCACCTTTTGTGGACACATCATGTGATTATCTCTCCACCTTTTGTGGGTGATCCACCTTTTGTGGATATTATCACATTATCCCTTTCCACTTTAGGAGGAGTGATAACTTTTTCTTATTGTCATATGTCATAAGATTACTACACTTGTCATAATCTTATGCCCTCCTACATTCTCACCTTGGCTATATATCCAAGGGGTCTCCTATATACATTGTATTAGTACCATTCTATCATCTCATATTATTGACATTGAATATAGTTTATTCTTGTCATATTCTTTCCTCTCTTATTTGTGCTTTCTATTAGGCCTCTAGATCTTGGGTGGCTACCTTCATAGCCAATTCTTACATGGTATCAGAGCAACTGAAGTGCCTTTGGTTAGTCATTTGGAGAGATTCTTAGAGGATTCCATTTTTGGCCTTATGTTGCAGCAGCATTTTGGAGCATTCTACACCAAATCTGAGCCCACCATTGCATTCGGGAAGCTATTTTCAGTCAAGATTGCCTTTCGTTTCGTCGAAATCGGATATCGGAAGCTCCAGATCTGAAAAATTCGCCTATTTGGGGTATTTTTTCAATTTTCTGAAAATTTCTATAGTTTGGAAATTTTGATTTCAGCTGAAAATTTTTGAAAAATTTTTTACAAAATTTTTAAATTATGCCCATATAAATTCATTTGTAAAATTAGCAGATTTATTTTTGAAAATTAGATTTTTGATTTTTGATTTTTATAAATCAAAATAAAATTTTTGTATAAATCAAAAATTGTAATGTTTTTTTTATTTTTTATAAATCAAAAATTCAAAAAATCAAATCAAATCAAATCAAAAATTAAAAAAAATTATTAGTACCCTGCGCAGGCAGGGTACTATACGCGACCGGTGCCGGTGCCACGTGGCGCAGGCAGGTGGCCCCGCCAACCCCATCCCCTCTAATCTGGCAGGTGGTCGGTATTCAACCGGCAACAGCAATTTTCCAGCAGCCGACATCATAAACGACGGCAAATATTCCAAAGAATCTTCCGACAAGCATATTCTGATTTCTACGAGCATATTCCGGCAGTCGGAATACAAAAAAAAAACAAATACCGGATGGGCATCATTGAAGAATATTCTGGCAAATGGACTGCCACTGGTGACGGCTTTCAACCCGTCAATTTTAATCCTAAAGTTCAACGAATATTCCTCCAGGTAGGGTATATTCTTTTTTGACGATCATCCGGACGTCAAATTTAATACAGAGTTTTGAATTTGCAGTCCAAGTTCAGAGGCTCATATCTTGCTCATTTTTGCTCCTTTTTTGGAGCAATTTTTTTTTATTTGGGCTAATTTTTCATGTACTTCACAGTGGTGTACTTGGTTTCTTATTTTGGTTGGCAGATTTTCCAGAATTTACAGTTTCTCATCACTGTACCTATCTTGTCACCGTTTCTGCAACTTCAGAGGCTTCATTCAGGCTCATATGAACTCCTTTTCAGGTGCCATTTTTTTTGAAAGTGCATGATTTTCCGTCTACTTCTTGAATCTACAATGAGTTTGAAGCGATCTTGAGTGGATTTTGTACTTTCAGCATATGGTCTTTTTTGGCCTCTTTGGCACTTGTATTGCATAGATCTGAATGTAGGTCTTTGCTTATTCATTCTAGTCTATTATCAGCCTCTTTATTGGCAAGTTGTAAATTAGAAATCATAAGCCCGCTTAGCCAAGTTGCAAGTGGCCTATTGTACACGCACTACATTATAAAGTGCCAAAATTATCTATTTGCGGGGGGGTACTTTGATTGAGTGAATTTGGGGGGTGTATCTTGTGTGATTGTTCCTATTTTCTCTCTTGTGCTCTTTCATTCCATCATGGGTTCATCTAAAGTTCCACTCTTAATTGCACATAATTATGGTACATGGAAAGTACGTGCATGGAGTAAACTAATGGAAAAAGGTTTAATTTACTACATTGATGGAACCATAACTGCACCTTCAGATCCTAAGGCAGATCCAACAGCATTTATGGATTGGCTCACTAAAACTTCTATGGCATTGGGTACACTAAGAAAGTTCATTTCGGATGATCTCATTTTTCATGTTGATAAATGTACTACAGCTAAAGAAGCTTGGGATAAGCTTTATGCTTTGTATGGCAAGGTTGATAAGGTTAAGGGATACAAACTTGAACATGATCTCTTAAGCCTTGATCCCAAGGATTTTGATACAATTTAGGATTATGTCACTAAGGCAAATGAACTAAGAGCACAACTAAAAGATTGTGGTATTGAAAAAGAGGATGATCAATTGGTCTTCAACTTGTTGGATAAACTTCCAGTTGAGTATGCAGCCTTTGTTTCAAGTTTTCAAACTCAAAGATTGACAATTAGCAACTTCACAACACCATCTTTTGAGGCTCTCATAGATCTTTTGATTCTTGAGCAAAATAAGTTGATGAAAATGGGAATTCTCAAGTCTTCAACTTCAAAAGCATTGGTGGTCAATCATGGAAACAATAAGCAAGGCAAAGGGAAGGACCAAAAGCAATCTTCACCAAAGCCACAAGGAGAGAACAAACAATCCACTCCTCCACAACAAAGCTCAACTTCATCTTCTTCAAAGAAGTACAATAATTCAAACAAGAGGGAGCAACCAACATGTGCATATTGCAAAAGGATTGGTCATGATGAGCATCATTGTCATATTAAGCAAATTGATGAGTTGAAACACATCCTTAAGAAGAACAACATCAACTTGCCAGCTACATATCAAGAGAAGGACTCATCTCCTTCCACTTCTTCTAAGGGAAAAGGAACAACTCTCATGGCAACAACATCAATCTCATCTCCTTCTTCATCATCTCACTATGAGAAACATAAGGGGCAAGCATTTCTTGCTTTTGTAGATTCCAATTCAGATAGGTGGATCCTTGATTCAGGAGCTTCGCATCATATGACTTCATCCAAGGATATGTACTCTTCATTCGATTCTTGTTCATCACCACCCATTTTGATGGCCAATAACACATCTTTGGCAGTTTGTGGGAAGGGTTCTATTGACATTGAAGATGGAGCATTTAATGATGTTCTATGTGTACCTACTTTGTCAAGGAACATCCTTTCCATCTATTAGATTACACATAGTGGTTCAGGAAAAAGTGTAGAGTTCACACCAGATTCTGTCATTGTTTGGGATTTGCATAGCAGGGCTCTTATTGCAGTTGGGGAGGTTGATGATCATTCTCGGTTCTACACCTTCTCATATTTTGCTCCTATTGATGATTCAGTTTACCCTAGTGTGGACACACTTGAGGAGATTGAGTATGGTTACTTGAATCTTGGAGTGCTTTCCACTCCTGAGGTTCTTGAGCCTATTGTTGATTCTCCATCTCCTACATTAACTGATGTACCAGATGATACTTGTGTTCTGACAGTTTCAGTACCTTGTGATTCAGTGCAACAGTGCATACCTTGTCTTCCAGTAGCAGCTTCATGGGATGACTACTTGACAGACATTGGCAGTTTGTTTGTGGAGTCCTACATTGCAGATTTGGGAGACACATTTGATTCCTTACATCTTCTCTTTAATGAAGGTGATTCTTCTTTAGTTGTTGCGAGGGAACACTCTGACCCTCGTCTACATGATCAATCTTTTGAGGTTGATGTGATTGTGGATGCATATGTACAGCAGTTGGAGGAGGCCACTTTCTCTCTTGAGGAGACATTGTCTTTGGAGTATGTTCTACCTACATCCTTGCTAGATCTTGAGTTGTCTTTTTCAGCGGATCAGAGTGTTGTTGCAAAGGGTTTCTCACAGATTCCTGGAGGTGACTACATTGCAGCTTCACATGGTTTGGGAAAGGCATCTTTCAGCATCAACACAAGGACATTTGAGCAGATTTCAAAGACTTCTTCTATTTTGAGGGTTCTTCCTTCTTCACTTGTGGATTGGGGAGACTTCATTCATGCACCTTTGGAATTGTTTCTTCCTAAGGGGAGGAACATTGTTCAACAGTTTTGGAGCAGCTTCTTCATTCCTTCTCGAGCATCTTCCATGGGTGATCATTGTACATTGAAGGGGGGCTACCTTGTCTCTCTTCTTCTTCTCTTGTATGGGGGGGACTTTTTCCTCACATGGGGTTTTTTTCTTCTCATGCCACATTCATAGACTTTTGTATCTCATCTCTTTTTTGGGGGGTAGTTTTTTCCCACTGGGTTTTTCTATCTTTACTCCACTTGTGAGAGATTTCATTGCATGTGTACATGGGTACCTAACATGGCCTAGTAGCCGGGACCCATCTTTCATTGTTTACATTTGTGTACATTCTCCCTAAGTTGCACTTAAGGGGGGGTGTTGGTGTAATTAAATGTGTTGTACCTTGTCCTAGGTCATAATTATACCTTAGTTAAGTTTACTTAGGGACCACATAGGAGGTTGTTGGAGATTTTCCACTTTTGGTGGACTTGACATGTCATTACCACATCACTTCCACCTTTTGTGGACACATCATGTGATTATCTCTCCACCTTTTGTGGGTGATCCACCTTTTGTGGAGATTATCACATTATCCCTTTCCACTTTAGGTGGAGTGATAAATTTTCCTTATTGTCACATGTCATAAGATTACGACACTTGTCATAATTTTATGCCCTCCTACATTCTCACCTTGGCTATATATCCAAGGGGTCTCCTATGTACATTGTATTAGTACCATTCTATCATCTCATATTATTGACATTGAATACAGTTTATTCTTGTCATATTCTTTTCTCTCTCATTTGTGCTTTCTATTAGGCCTCTAGATCTTGGGTGGCTACCTTTATAGCCAATTCTTACACGTTTTCATCCCTGACTCAAATTCACCTTTCTTTGTTATTATATTGTTTATGTTCACAACAAATCCTATGGGAAATCGAATTTTTTGTATGACTTCTTTTATAGAATTGCTTTGCTGCTCTGTTAATAACCAAGGAAGGGCACTTATATTAATTTGGTCTCCATCACTATTCAATTCAATGACATTTTTCATTGCATGATTGGCTTCCTGAATGTCACTACAAATTTTGACAATTTTTCTTTTGTCATGCCTTCCATCCAATATTTTCCATAACGTTTCTGTTATATTCTTTCCTATATGCATTGTATCAAACAAATGCACAATTTGTAGCTGCTCATAGTAGGGCAACCTACTAAATTGTCTGGATAACTTTTCAGTCCCTGTGGAAGCCGGCCATTAATTCCTTAACGACCTTCATGAAGCATATAAGTTAAACAAATTAACAACGACAATCATTGTCAATTACAACATGAGTAAACACAACACAATATAAAAATATAAATTCAAAACATATCATATATGATAGATAAACAATTTGATCTGATGTATAACCTTGATGATTGATTCTATTATATTCCAACTTCCATAGGTGAGGTGACATTCTTCGTGGTTTTGATGTAGTCTCCTCTTTCCCATTGAAAAGATGTTTTTCAGTAGTTCGATACTTATGATTTCTATGGAGGAAGTGCCTATACTCATCAAACACCTGATTTCCTAAACTTGTTGAATGACGAGATTTCATCTTTGGACCACAAATTGGACATGCAAATTTTCCCTTTGTTTGAATTCTAAGATGATATATACTGATTAAATATATCAATTTTATAATTATATATACGAATAGATTATTTTTAAAACATTCATGATATCTACTTCACCAAATTAAATATTGTTAAAGTGCAGTCAAACGTTATAACATACCACAAAAATGTGTTAGCCCTGGGGCATCATGAATTGTCCATACAAGTATTGCATGGAATTGAAATTGTCTTTGTCCTATTGGTCTAGAGATGCCATACATAGTGACACCATTTCATAACTTTAGTAACTCGTCGAGGTGATGCTCGATATATTATCTTATATCTTCACCGTACTTACCTAGTTGAATGAACATAAATATTACATAATTATTATAACTATTTTACCGCATTATACATAAATTCAATGTACATGACTATTGAATGAAAAAATATAAGTCATTATGCAACAAATAAGACAAATGAGATGCTACTACGTTAAATAAAATTGATGTAAACAAATACCTAGAACAATCATTGACAACATTATGTGCTCCCTCTTTATTGACATCCATGGAGGAATGTTATTGTTGATAACAAAATAGGCCACACCGAGTAAATAGATCTCAGCTCTACAAATGGATTGACACCGTCCGCTCCTAATGAAAGCCTGAGATTACGAGGTTCTTCTTTAAAGTGTGGCCATTTTTCCTCCATGTCCCTAAATGCAGAACCATCCGCAGGAATTCAAAGAATGTCATCTCCACTTCTATTCCATTCATTGTAATCCATAAATTGTGCTAAGCTTTCACACCTAAATAATCGTTGCATACGTGGAATAATGGAAATATAATGAAGAACCTTGCGAGGCACCTTTTTTGTTAGTTGATCTGTTTGATATCTAATGATATGACATTCTGTGCATTCTGTTGCAAATTCTTGTTGTTTATGATATATAATATGATCATTGGGACATGCATCTATTGCTTGATACTCCATTCTGATATCTTTCATAATGGCACATATAAATCTCTAGATGATCGAGGTGAAATATTTGATGTGGTGGTAACAAAAATTCACCAATCAATCTACAACAAAAATAATTTGTTCATATAAAGAATATTAATGGTACATATTTCAACTCTTTTATTTACTAGTGATGAACTAATGACACCAAAATAGATGAAAAGATGACATTTATGACATAATCTTTAACATCTCGGTGGAGATTGCTATGTTTGATAAAGCATTCATAACCTAAAGTTCAACAACAATACAGCCAGAGAGAAGAGTTGTTTGAGAGCCTTCATAAAGGCACTCGTATGCCTTGTCAAGTACAGGTAAATCATGAACATGATCAAAGTCATCTTGATCATCATGATCAGCTCTACCACTAAATGTGGCATGGATCAATGTATTCGTACCATCATCTTCAACTGTGTTTTTTGGCACATGATTATCTTCTTCCATAGGATTATTAACTTCATCTTCGATATTCACAGCTCCATGTTCATCCACTTGCAAAACCACATTCTCTGGGCTGTGATAATCCATATCATCTACCCTAGGGCACCCCATCTTTATAATAATGATAGACACAAATAAACCATGATCATGATCAAGTGATTATATATATATATATATATATAAAATGTTAAACAATATAAACACATATAATGAACAACTTACCAATGGATGATAATCATGCCCCCCTTCAATGTGACCATGCTACCTACAATGTTTCTCAGCTATTTTGATTAAAATTCATCTCATCTTTAAGTCCTTTCAATTATTGCAAGGACAATAACATTTCCCATCACCCTTTCTTTTCAATCTAGCCCACAATCTATCAAGTGTCTCTTCATTTTGTTCTGGACTAATAGTATCTGACATGATTTGGCATGCAACCACCCCTGCAAAAGAGAAGATAGTTTGAAGCTAATGACCCCAAAAAACACTTTACAATGCTAATTCCAAAACTTATTAAATTCTGATTTTACTATGATTTCCAACTGTTAAGACTCCTAAAATCAGAATATTGAACTTGATCACAAAATTCCTACAACAATGGAGGTAGCGAGCTAGTAAGAGAAAGTGACCCATTCCTATGGAGCAATGAGTCAGAATCATCATTGCTAATGTCAATACAGATTTATCCTTTTAGTTAAAGATGCAATGTGTCACTTCTTATGACAAGTTTATCCCTAGGCCTCAACATTGAGAGAGAGCCCTAATAAAAAATAACGGTAAGCATTGGTAAGAGCATGATTAGGGTACAAACCCTAGGGCCTGTGAGAAACATAAACAATAACTATAGTGGATTAGTGAGGCTGCAATACCGTAAAAGATTGAGACAATGTAGGTAATAACAAAATCTTGCAATTTAAAGATTGTAGCCAATAACAAGCACACTATGTAGCTTACTCAAATTTGTAAATGCAATCTACTTGTGAAGAAGAATGACAAATACTTGAGATGTGATACCAAAACAAAGCTAAGTGCTGACAAGATAATAAAGCTCAAACCTTGCATAGTAAAGTGCGGAGGATTTTTAATAAAGGAGTTTCCTTTTACCCCCTGCCGACCTATGGTTTTTCAAATGCTTTTGGTAGTGTTAGATAAGGCAAATGCAATCAGGGAATGACTGTCCAAATGAAGTAACAGTGGTAATCATAGGTTCAATGTTTCTTCTTAGCCATTAATATTGTATAATGGAGGTAGTGGATTGCATGTTTGAGCAGTGTTTTGAGACTCACCAAAGATGGAAAAATAGTGAATAATACCTTGTGGACTGTGAAGTAGTGTCAATAAAGTTGAAGGATCTTAAGAACTACAATACCATGAAACAATGAGTCCCCTGTAGTAAGTAGGCAGTCTATAGGGCATAGTTTGATTTTATAGAAGGATGCTCATGAAAGGAATCTTCAAGTGATAGTGAGTGAGCTGCTTTGAGATTGTAGAATGAGGATGCACACCCAAATTTAAAGGAAGTTAGCAAAGCAGTAAATGTGCAAGAAAATCGAATCGTACACAACAAACAATTCACAATGTTATCTTCCATAATGCCTGAGTTTGAAGACAAAAATTTCATTGTATCTTCATGATGAAAGTGGTGAGCTTAATGGTCAATCACTGGCAACCATGATTTTAAAACATGCTATTATGCTTATGGAGGCAACATTTTCAGCAAGGCAGTGAGTGGTGGTTTGGAACAATGGCAGGTATGAAGGACTTGCTTTATATGCATACTATGCAGTCTAGCTTAAGACAGCGCTCTTAGAAGAGATTGAAGGTGGATTATGGAACTCAAGGGTTACCATGAAAAGGATTAAAGCAAAGCACCCGAGATCTATTTAAAAGCCATGGTCATGAAGATATTAAAGATGTCACATGCAAAAACCTAGTAGCCGGAGGAATAAATACAATGCTAAAGAGGAGGAGGTGTGCCGGGGCAGATTTAGATCTCCACATTATCTAATTATAGGGAAATACATCATTTATTTATTTTTTAATTAAAAGAAATCATTCTAAACCCTATATAGGATACATTGATATTTCAAAAGCCTCTGAAGGAATTTGAGATTATACAAATATATGTCAAGTAACATTCATAAGGTTTAGAAAATCTTGATCACTCTCTAGAATAGCCCATTAAACATGGGTTGTGCTTGAATGCACTACATAATTGATATAACACAACCACTCTGCATATCAACCAGAGTTATAGGCTCTTTATTGCAGCAAGAGGTAATCACTCTTGATCATGCTATAATTACATCCTATCCCGTTAAACTTGAGACAACCTGAATGCACCCAATGATGATTGACACCTACATTATACAACCTGAATTAACTACATTATATGAGTGCCTCCATTTCTATCACAACATAGCCACATTAAACTTGGGTCACACATGAATGCATCCTGTATTTGTTATAGCACAATTGTGCCACATGACCAATACAGTTATGGATCACATAATTATAGTCACAAAAATTTGTTCCTCTATTGTGATCTTATGGTGATTCCACACAACAAAATCTGGACATGAAATTCTCAAAACCCTTAACCTCTAAAAATGAAATATGATGAGATGTTGCTTTAAAATATGATTTTTAAACCTGGAACTACAAATCTGACTTCACAACTGAATTCTGCAAAAAGACAATGACTACCCTCAACCTAGTGATATCTTCTTGAATTTTTTTTTATTTTTTCCAAGAAAATCGTCCTTAGTTCTCCACAAACTGTCTCAAGTACAGCAAAACACTGTCACAATAAATTAGGTGCGAACTCACTTTTCTTTATGTCGGCCACAATTTGATTTTTTTTAATTTTTCATGTTTGTCGAACATTCGACGAAAATAATAGCCAACATTTCGACGAACCCCAGGTTCATCGAAATTTTGATGAACGTCGGGGATAAACTTTCAAAAAAATTGGAAATTACACATCAAATTTTACAAGCACCCAACAAACATCGAATTTTACATATTTTGTTAGACAGTTTCATCATATTTTGCAGTCAAATGTATTAGTGGCATCATTAGTGATGTTTTCATTCCTTGCCCATGTGTGAGGTTTATCATTGTAATTTGATGGTGGGCGATTATTTTGTTGTTTGTGATATGATGTTGATTCCATGGGTTGAGTTATAAGGGCTCTTTTGATGCTAAGCACCTTGGAGATTAATTGATCATATGTGGTGATGCCCTGAACCTTGAGATGAAATTCCAAGCGGCCTTCAAGGTTGGCTATGATTTTGCAAACTTGTTGTTCTTCTGGAATGGTCCACTTGCTTTGATTGGCCTTGGATCACCATCGTTGAATGAGTGAAGTGAAAGATTCATTCTTTCCTTGTTTTAGAGCTGAGAGTTCTTTGAGACTAACATCCATTCCAATGTTACATGCATAGTTCTTAATGAATGCATCTCTAATTTCTTGGAATGTTCTAATGCCTAAAGGTAAGCGAGAGAACCATTCGATAGCGGGGCCTTCCAAGCTTCTAGGAAATAATCACATGAAATAAGTATCATCATATGCGACCTCCATGCAATGAACCTGGAATTCCCTGATGTGATCTTCAGGGTTTCCCATCCCTCGATATTTATC
This sequence comes from Sequoia sempervirens, assembly GCA_007258455.2. Classification (NCBI taxonomy): domain Eukaryota; kingdom Viridiplantae; phylum Streptophyta; class Pinopsida; order Cupressales; family Cupressaceae; genus Sequoia; species Sequoia sempervirens. The sequence goes on from VDFB02011431.1 coordinate 12,259, forward strand.
AAATTTGGGGATTTCAAATCCCTTAGGGAATGGTTTCATTTCTAAGCTCCTATCAAATGGATAGGGACACAAGTTTCTTGGTGTTTTGGTCATTCACCCTAATTCAAGGTTGAGCACTTGTTGCGAGAGCAACCTGAGTTGTGTCGTCACATCATTTTGTAGATTAGGGGGTGGGATGAAGGTGTTTTGGGGTATTGCAATCGTGGTTTGGATGGGTGGGTTGGTCAGTGTGTTGTTCGATGGTATTTGTATATTTTGGCGAGCAAGGTAGGCTTCCACCTAATTTTGTATGAACAACGCCTATTGTTGATCTTGTTGTTGTTGTGCTAAGATTTGTGCTTGTTGTTGAACTTGTTGTTGTTCCAACAATGCTTGTTGTTGTGCTTGTTGTTGTTCCCATAATGCTTGTTGTTGGGCTACCAATTTTGTTGCTTCTTGTTGTTCTTGATATTGCTTTAATTCTTGTTGATATGCTTGCAATTGTGTTGCTTGTGCAAGAAGTTGTGCTTGTGCTTGCACTTGCTAAGCCTGATATTGAGCTTGTGCTTGTGTTGCGTGTGCTTGTGCTGCTTGTTGTTGTAATAGAAGTTTTGCTTGTGTGGCCTTTTGTGCTTGTAATGCTTGTGTGGCTTGAGCAGCTTGTTGTTGTTGCAATAACGCTTGGGCTTGTTGTGCTTGTAATGCGGTTTGTGCAACTTGGGCAACTTGCGTAGCTTGAGCGGCTTGTTGGGTAGCTAGGTGTATGGCCTTTTGTTTCTGCACTTGTTGGTATCCTCTTTGAAAAGCAGCTTGCGATGCCGCGTTGTATTGGTTTGATGTGGTGAATGTTGGTGGTGGTGGGGGTGGTGGAGGATTCAGAATGGCATTTGTGGTGGTGGTGAATGGTGATGTTGTGTTGATTATTTGATTAGTGGATGGTGGTGTTGGTGTGGTAAGTGGCACTGTTGATGTGATTGGCCCTTGGAAGACCATGCTTTGTGATGTTATGGGGGTGTTTGATGATGTTGCAATTATTTGTGTGTTGTTTTCCTGTTGTTGCGATGTCGACGACAAATTTTGAGCAATAAACAAAATGCTTTGGTTGATGGTTGGGATGTTGTTTTGATCAATATTTGGTAGAGGGGGAAGCCCTAAACCAAGGAGTGGTATGGATGACAATGGTAGTGGTGGGATAGGTGGAAATGTAAGGGGTGTTAGTTGTTGTGTGGTGTCAAATATGCCCCCTAGTCCGAACATATCTCCCTCTTCTTGTGAATTTTTGAGAAGAGGTGTTTGTGGTGATCCGTGGAAAAATGTTGATGATGGGTCATAATGTAAAGTGAGAGGAACATTTTTGTGCAATGGGTTTTGGGGAATTTTTTGTTCCAAGGTGGCGTTTGCGTCCAAGTTTTGATTATTAACAAGGGTATGTGCTTGAAGTGCATTGAGGAATGTGTTTCCCTTGTTAACATTGGGTTGGGTTGGAGCAAATGATGTTGTGATTTGTGAGATGTTTTGCATGATGTTTTGAGATGGGGGTGTAGATGAAATGGGGATGGTGGATGAGATTGGTGGAAAAGATGTCTCTACTATAGTACTCACATAAAAATTAGAAGGCAACTTGGCCCCTTGTTTTGCTAGTTCAAGCATGTACAACGAAGGGTTAAGTCTCATCCTGATGTCGATAATTCTATGGTTGTCCAGATTTTGGAGCATTTCTGTCATTTCCTCACGAGACATTCCAAAAGTAAAGTCCTCTCCCTAGTTTTCTTCTTGTAGATTTTGTGATGATGAGAGGGTCAACAGATTACTTGGTTTGGCTGGATTCATTTTTGCATTTTTTTGGCTAAGATTGCTTGAAGCGGGTGTTTCTTTGTTGGCTTCCATACTTTTCTTGTATTGAGATCTAGTTAGAACCATAAAACAAGGATCAATTTTTGAGAATATGGGAGATGAATCTCTTGATTCTTTGGATTGATCTTTATCTTATGCCCCAAAGTAGAAATTTCTAGGATGCCTTTAGGATCAAAGGTGATGATGATATGATGATGATGTTTAAGGATGGATGTTATGGATTTTTTGGCTTTTGGTAAATCTTGAATGAAATGCTAGGCTTCTAGGATTTTGATTTTTAACTTGATTTTGGATTTTGGATTTTTGTCCTTGATCTTGATTTTGAATTGCTTTTGATTTTGAACAAAAAGACCCTAAGATGTTGGATGATGATCTAAGGGATAGCTTTGTTCAAAGGATGATGATTTGGATATGTGTGAGGAGAAGGATGCATCTACCCACACCTACCCAAACAAGATGATTGTTTCACTAAGTATATGAAGAAGGATTCATCTACAGACACTAAGCTAGACAAGATGATTTTTGATAACTTTGACTAAGTATATGCAAAAGGATGTATCTACACATGACTAGCCAAAGGTGTTTTGATAAATGTTTTTAAGGACTTGGTCTCAATGATTTTGGTGATTTTTTATTTTTCCACAAAGCCTAGCACTTTAAGGATGATTTCAATATTTTCCAAAAGGTTATTTGTGAGATTATGTTTATTTTTTATGTTTTTGGGGGATGGATGAAAAGATTTTGATATGTTTCAATCCTAAAAAGAACCTAAAAAGAACACTTTGTTTTCCTAGACCTAGGTATTGAAGAGCATGCAAATGCTTCCTAAAGACCTTTGTAACCAAGGATTGATTTCATTTGAACATTCACTTTCAATGAATTTTTGCTTTGGGATTGTGAGTCTTCAACACATATGAAAGTTCATTTTGCTTAGCTTTTGCTTAATGTCTTTATTTTACCAAAAACACTTTCTTCAATTAGGTTTTCAAGCTAAGATATCCAATGTCTTAATTTATTCAATTAACTTAAGGCAAGGGTTCTCCTATTGTTTACTTAAGGAGACAAATCAAGATATAATCCAATGTTTAGAAACCTCTAAGGATGTGAATCCCAAGGGAAAGCAATAACATATGGATCGAGTCAATGATATTTGTCTCCAAAAGGGTTTGAAATTTGGATGATGTTAAGTGTTTTTTTTTATTTGTTTTTGATCAAGCAATATATTTTTGTAACCCAAGAACAAGTACAATCCTATGGATGTGAAAGACAATATTTGTTGGATTTCCACTTGGACAAGTCTAGCTACGCTTATCTCTAGCGAATGGTTAGATGCTTGACCCACTAGCTCCCCTCCACGGCTCATTAATGTCAATTGGGGCAACCAAGCATCAACACCCATGAAAATCCCATGGCATGTTTTCCATCTCTACTAGAAGCCCATAAAAGTGTGGGGCGGCTTCAGAATGACCGTTCTTGCACCAACAAATAGATTAAAGGATTTTGGAAAATTCTAGCACATGGGTTGTAATAAGGACTTTTCGTTCATAGGAGTTGACCCAACGTGGCAAGAGTCCCCTTTTGGATCCATCTTATCGGAGTCAACTGCATGATATTGGCATTTCGTCCAATATCCACATTTATATCCCGGCTGGAAATACTCTTGTATTTAGAGTGTTACCAGTTGAGTCATTCCCTTGGGTGAGTACTTTTCCCCACAACACAGGCCCAATAGGATAAACAAAATCAAATGAAGAAAAAAAATCATAACTCGATCAATCTTTTATAGCAACAAAGAGAGAGAATATACATGAAAATTCCCCCACTCACACTCAGTACACAAGATTTTGTTCAATTTTAAGCCCAAATCGAAGTGTGGAGGTGATTACTTTGTCTCATCCAAAAGTCATGAAAAAGGATTTTTGATTCTCAAGATCACTATAAAGAATGAGAGAAGCACATACATCCTTTTTTATGGCTTTAGTCTAAGTAAGCCCTCACAAAAACAAAGCTAAACTTGTTCTTTTTAAATCCTCAAAGCAATATGTGAGTTCATTTTAAAGCACCAAATCACAAGTGAAAGACCTTTGTTCAATTTTTTAATCCAAGAAACAAAATCTAGTAATTTGTTGATCCTATTGTTCATTTTAACCTTTGCAAGAAGAAATTGAAAGGTTCTTTTTAAGCCCAAATGAAAGTTAGTGTTCTAAGAATGAAAAGATAACAAATTCTAAAAGAAGTGTTAAACAAACACTTAAGTGTTTAAAAAACACTTTGATTGAAGAAAATATCATCACCATGCTCCTCCTTCCTTTTTTTTCGATTTCCAACCTACAAAGGAGAAAAACAATCAAATTCTAGAAAAACATAGAAATTAAAAACTAGGAAACAGAAAAAAAATCAATCATAAATCAAAAACACGTGCTAAAATCAAATTTTCCCTTTTTACTGTCTCCCAGCATCACAATTTGTCTCCCCAGCGGTGCTCTCATAGCGCCACTTACCAGTCAGTGACACTCTGTGTCAGGACAGAGAGCACAATTGTGTCGCACTTTTCACCTAGCGTCGCAGTTTATCCCTAGCGTCATTGTTTTCAAAATTTTCAAAAATCCCCGCAATTCAACGAGTCCAACGACAGAGTTAGAACTTTAAATTTTTTTGGCAGGATGAGTCCAGCGGTACCATATAGTGATGCTGACGAGCCCACGGTGCCAAAACAACGATGCTAATGAGCCCGTGGTGCTAAAATAGCGACGCTGACGAGCCCGCGTTGGAATTTCCTATGTGTGAAGAAAAATGTGGAAATTGTAAGAAAATGTTAGAAATAATGATATCCAACCCTCCTTCTAGCGCCAAATGTGCAAACCCAAGCCTTAGTACCTACCAAACAACAAGAATAAATGAGTTAGACAAGTAATTGCAAGCCAAAACAAAGATTCCCCATGAAATCCATTTACAACCTCAAACTAGGAAAGAAAATAACAAAGAACACAATGAAATGATAAAATGAAGATCAAATCCTAATTAGATGTGCAAACTCATGATCCCATGGGGGAATTGGTGCCAATTTGATCCACTTTCCCAATTCCTAAGATGCAAGATTCTAATGTTGAACAGATTGATCCACTTTGTTGATGAAGAATGAAGATTCCAAGCCAAAAATCTACAAAACCTAGCTATGACTTAATGATAAGAGATGGAATTCAAGAGATATTTGAGCATGGTAACTTTGCTTGGATTGTGGATGATCAAATGAAGATATGAGCTCTTTACTTATAGGAATTCAAGATGGATGAAAGTCCAAATTTGAGCAATGCGGGACTAACATTCATCCAATGATATGGTGCCACTTGTCAAGCTATGAATGGATGATGGATGTGCAATATTTTGGGTTTGTGCCAATAAATGCCAATATTTGAAATTCAAATTTGTTGAAATCACATGCAAGAGGGAAGGGAAAATGCAATAAATGCCACTTGGCTCAAGGAAAAGCACGTGTAAGATGAAGTTATTGCCTTGATGGATGTACATGTTGACTTGGAATTTTTGAATTAAAATTGAGAGAATATTCCAAAAGATGCCATGTGAGGGAAAATAGGGATTTAATAAATGAATTAAATCTTTTTTCATGTGCAACTTGCATTATCTAGAGGATGGGACATGAGATTAGATTAAATTAATCAAGGGTTAATTAATTTAACAGGAGATTTGATGATGTGACTTATTTGGCTTAAATTTATGGATTTTATTTAAATCAAATAAGAGAGGAATATGCCAAGAGGTTAATTAAATAAGGATTTTTATTTATTTAATTAAAAGAGATGATGATAGATTAAATCAAATAAGGTTTTAATTTATTTAATTTAATGGATAGACTTTAGAGATTTAATCAAATAAATTGATTAAAATAGGGATAATTAGATCAGATGGGTTGATTTAATTAACAGAAGGAATTGACTTAATCAGATAAAATGATTTATTTAATTAAGAGATGACTATTGACAAATTTAATCAGATAGGGGGATTTGATTAAATGGTTAGAACGAGGGATGATTCGGGAAGAAACGATGTTAGTAAGTCAGGATCAAATGCACAATGTCAATCAATATATTTTACGTGTCTACAACACCAAAGGTGAAGGTAGAAGTGCCTATGTACGGTGGAAAGATGGACAGTGAAGAAGTATTGGGTTGGATAGATGCTCTTGATAATTTCTTTGAATTTGAGGAGGTAGAAGACAATAAGAAGGTGAAGTTTGAAAAAACCAAGTTGAAGGGCCCTGCCCTAACATGGTGGAACTATGTTCAAGAGGAGAGAGTAAAGAAAGGAAAGTCTAAGATAAGTTCATGGGATAGAATGGTAGCAAAGGTGAAACCACAATTTGTGCCTATAGATTATGTCATTCAGACCTTTAGGAAGATTTAAAATTTAAAGAAAAAGGAGTTGGATGTGATGGCATACACTGAAGAGTTCCATAAATTGAGTATTAGAGCAGGACATACTGAAGATGAGGTAGAAAAGGTTGCAAGGTATCTAAATGGGCTTAGACTCAACATTCAAGATGAAATTTGTCTCACAATACCTAGGATAGTTGAGGAGTATTTTCAGTTGGCTATCAAGGAAAAGGAAAGGATAAAAAGAAGACAAGAGCAGCAAGGAAGAGGTAGGGGAAATAATTTCAGAGGTAAAGGCAACTTTGGTGCAAGAGGGAGGTCATAAAAAAAACAAGGAGAATCAAGCAACCACCAAGAACAAAGTGGTGTTTCAAGTGGAAAATTTAATTTTAGAGGAAGAAGACCTAGTGGTAGAGGAAGGTTTGGTGGACAAGGGAGAGGTTCAAATACCTTGTTAGGAAGATGTTACAATTGCAACTAATTTGGACATCCAACATGGAAGTGCCTAGATAAACAAGCATCAAGTTCCCATGGAGGTGAGCGTAGAACCCAAATTGTGCATGAAGAAGACAATGAAAGTGTTAATTCACCATCTCAACATGTTGCTCCTAAGATAGGTGAGTCTTTGATGATGAGAAGGACACTCATTAAGGTGCCAATAGTCAAAGAGCCTCCACAAAGTAAATCCATGTTTAGGACCACATGCAAGTCAAATGGAAAGGTATGCAAAGTAGTTGTTGATTCAGGTTCTCCTGATAACTTGGTGTCCTTAGAAATGGTAGAAAAAATGAATATGAAGAGAATTCCACACCCCACACCATACAAAGTATATTGGCTAAATAAGGGTCGACAATTTTTGGTGAATGAGTAAACATGGGTAGAGTTTAATATTGGGGGGTATAAAGATAAAATCATTTGTCACATTATCCCCATGGATGTTTTTCACTTGCTACTAGGAAGACCCTAGCATTATGACAGGAAAGCCAAGCATGATGGCCATAAAAATTTTTATGTGATAGACAAATATGGGACTTCATTCATCTTGACACCTCTATAAGATGAAGAATTTGACAAACAAGTTGGGTCTAGTGTTATAGTAGTGGGAGAAAAAGAATTTTTGAAAACTTTGAAGGATGAAGGTAGTTAGAGATTTTCCTTAGTGATCGGACCTAAATCAGTTTTAGCAGTAAAAAAGGTTGAGGGTATACCTAGTGAGGTTCAAGCCCTGTCAGAAAAATACAAAGAAGTTGCAGTTGATGACTTTCCAAGTTCTTTGTCTCCCATGATAAATGTCAACCACCATATAGACCTGACCCCTGGTGCAAATTTTCCAAACAAGGTTGCATACAAGATGACCCCTAAACAAAATGAAGAAATAAGAAGGCATGTCCAAGAATTATTAGATAAATGACTAATTAGGGAAAGTTTGAGCCCTTGTGTTGTCCCTATTGTTTTAGCTCCCAAAAAGGATGGGGATTGGAGAATGTGTACTGACTCAAGGGAAATCAGCAAAATTACCATTAGATATAGGTTTCCAATACCTATAATGGAGGATTTAATGGACTGCTTGGAAGGTGCATGTTATTTTTCAAAGATTGATTTAAAAAATGGCTATCATCATATTAGGATAAGGGAATTGAAGGAGATGAATAGAAAACTGCATTTAAAACTAATGAAGGTTTGTATGAGTGGATGGTAATGCCCTTTGGACTATCAAATGCTTCAACCACATTTATGAGGTTAATGAATGAATTTTTAAAGCCTTTTATTTGAAATTTTTTTGTTATGTATTTGGATGGCATACTTGTGTTTAGCAAGAATAAGGAAGAGCACTTGCAACATCTTGACATGGTTTTGCAAAGATTGAATGAGGAGAAGTTGATAAACCTCAAAAAATATGAATTCATGAAAGAGTAGCTAGTGTGTCTTGGTTTTGTGATATCCAAGGGTTCATTGAAGATAGATCCCACTCAAGTAGAGGCAATTCTTAGTGTGCCAACTCCAAAATTAGTAGGGGAGGTAAAAAGCTTTCATGGACTTGCAACTTTCTATAGCAAATTTATCAAGAATTTTAGTCACATCTGCTCACCAGTCATTGACACCATTAAAGGAGATAAAAGAAAGAGATTCCAATGGATTGATGAGGTAGAAAGAAGCTTCAATTATCTAAACAATAGAGTGGCACAAAAACCTATCCTTGCTTTACCTAATTTCAACAAGGTTTTCACTATAGAGTGTGATGCAAGTGGCTTTGCAATTGGTGTAGTTTTAAGCCAAGAAGGAACAATAGTGGCTTTCTTCAGTAAAAATATTAATGAAGCAAAAATAAGGCATTCACCATATGATTTAGAGCTGTATGCAATGGTTTAGTCCCTTAAGAAGTGGAGACAGTACCTTTTTCCCAAGGAATTCATTATTTTCAAAGATAACCATGCCTTGCAATTTTTGAATAGCCAAGATAAGTTAAGTCACAGACATGTAAAGAGGGTAGAGTATTTGTAGAGCTATACCTTCACCGTCAAACACAAAAAAGGCCAATCCAACAAGGTAGTTGATGCTCTAAGCTGGAGGTTAATGTTGGTGCATGAAATCCAACTTCAAAGTGTGGGAATAGAAGCCTTGAAGGATATGTTTGTTGAATATGATGACTTCAAAGAGGTATATTTTATTTGTGCTCAGCTTAAAGATGCTTTTCATGAGGAATATTCTAATTTTCTGTTACAAGATGGATTATTGTTTAAAGGTGCTCAATTATGCATTCCAAAGTGCTCCATGAGAGCTAATTTGATCAAGGAGAAACATTGTGGCAATTTAGGATATTTTGGGGTTGATAAGACATTGGATCAGGTAAGCAGATTCTATTTTTGGCCAAAGGTGCAAGTAGATGTTAGAAATTTTGTGGAAAGTTGACCAATCTGCCAAAGAGCCAAGGGTTCTACTTCTAATGTAGGACTTTATCAGCCCTTACCAATACCTAGCAGACCATGTGAGAGTCTAAGCATGTATTTTGTATTAGGTTTGCCAAGAACTCAAAGGGGTTATGATAGTGTGTTTTTTGTAGTTGATAGATCTAGTAATATGGCTCACTTTATTCCATGCAAATGCACAAATGATGCTTCTCATATTGCAGGGTTATTCTTTAAAGAAATAGTTAGAATTCATGGTCTTCCATTAATAATTGTTTTGGATAGGGATTCAAAGTTTATTGGTCACTTTTGGAGGACCCTTTAGAGAAATCTTGGAACCAATTTGAATTTTGTTACTGTCTATCATCCACAAATAGATGGTTAGACTAAAGTGGTCAATAGATCACTTGGATATCTTCTGGGATGTCTCACAAAGGAGCATGGAAAACAATGGGACTTGGTTCTTCCTCAAGCTGAATATGCTTACAATGATTCATTCAATAGAAGCATTAGGAAAATCCCTTTTGAAGTGGTGTATGGTCTGAATCCAAGAGGTGTATTTGAGCTTAGAGATCTAAAGGGAATGGAGAAGAGGAGTGATAAGGGAGAATCATTTATAGAAGCCATGAAGGAGATACACCAACAAGTTAGAGACAATTTGCAGAAGAGTTTTGAAAAGTATAAGAAGCATGCTGATTTGAAAAGAAGGGATGTACAATTCAAGGTGGGATACTTGTTCCTTTCTCATTTGAAGAATAAAAGGTTTTCAAAATTAAATTACACCAAGTTGTTGATGAATAAAATTGTGCCTTGCAGAGTGGTCCATAAGTTTGGGGCTAATGCATATGAGATAGAACTCCCTCATGGAGTTGCTATCTCTTCTATCTTTAATGTTGTTGACCTATACCCTTTCAAGGGATTTTTGGATGAAAGTACAAGTGTTGATGCAGATGTTGATGATGAAGAATGGGTCAAATATTTGCCACCTTCTGAGCCATTGAAGCTTGAAACCATTTTGGACACTAAGGAGGTGAAGAGAACAAGGCACAAGGTCTATAATGAATATTATGTGAAGTGGCAAGGCTTACCCCCTAAATATGCAACATGGATGTCAAAGGAGGATATTAAGAAGCATGGAAAATTAGTGCAAGAGTTGATCTCAGGTGGAACTTGAGATTCTTTTCTCTCTGGGTGTCGGTGTAGGGGCACCATGGCAATTTTGGTCAAATAATGTAAATAAGGGTCTAAGATTTAGTTTTGTGTGTTACATCATATGTTTGGATGTAATAAGGTCCATTATGACTATTTTTTATGTATTTGGGTCATATAGGGTCAGTTAGTTGAGTTTTGTAAATATTGGTAAAATATTGCAAAAGTTGCTTGTGCAACTTTGCAATTTTTATCATTTTCTGAAGGTGAGCGGTCACAAGTTCAAAAAATAGTTGTGGAACATTGTTTTTCTATTTGAATGTGTTTAAAAGGGCCTAAAAAAATTTGAGGCAACTTCTAGAAGTGATCTTGGTGAATAAGCAATATAAAAAGCTCTATTTTCTGTTGAATTTCATTGTTTTAAGTTTTCTCTCCTCCTCCTCCAGCCTATTACCTCATCTATGGGGAGTTCACATCCCTCAAAAACAAAGGTGGAGGATGGCCCTTCCAATAATAGAGGGCATAAGAGGAGCCCACCTTCTTTGAAGGGTGGTCCTACCTGACCTATTGTCTTGGTGAAGGAATGGAGTTTGGTTTCCCGAGTTCGTCATCTCTTGAGTCACTCGGTGAGCCAAGTGGTGAATCTCGGGTGCAGTCCTCTCCATCCATTGAGGTATGACATGGAACTCCAATAAAGTGCATGTTCAACTCTCTGGATGAAGTTTTGGCCTTGTCGATGATCTTCACAAAGTCGCTAACCATAGCTCCACAAGAGCCTAGTGGAGAAGGCCTTGCGGGGCCTTCTTCCTTAGCCCTTGTTATGGGAGGGTGGGAAGCTCCTTCCCTTAATATTCCACCACTGCAGGCTCATCCTCTTTCCCCTTATGATGATCTAGAGTGGGAAGTAGATAACCTCTTGGTCGATGAGTGTTAGGGGAGGCCTCTTCTTTATCTTTAGGTTAGAAGTGTGTGTGTGTTGTGATGTGTTCCCCCTACTTGTGCTATGTGATGATGACCTTTTCCACCCTTGTTTGCTTGGATAAAACATTGATTTTGTGTAAGTATTCTTCTATTTGTATCATCATTTTTCCATGTTTATGTTTGATTTTCAGAAAATTGGGGATGATGCAAAGTGTTGGGGGAATTTAGGCTTACCTTCCATGCTGACCCAATTTTTTATTTTTACTTTGTCTTCTCCTACATTCTCATGGTTTGATATAGTAGGGTTGATGAAAATTCATTTATATACTATTATTTTACTTATATATATTTATGAGTAGTTCTGACCCGAAATATTAGATCACCCTATTCCCTTTGTTTATGTTTATTTCTCTTTTTCTCTTTTCTTATCTCTTTCTCTTATTTTCTTGAGTTGTCCCTTTAATGTGTGACAACACTATTTCTATGATTCTTTGATTTTCGAAAAATGTATTGGTTGCCAATGAATATTTTCTCAAAAATCCTCACGAATATTTCTTTTTCAAAACTGCATTCACGATTAGGACCCCTAACAAAACATGTTTCCTTCATCATGGGTTTGCAAAGAAAGAACTTGGGAACTTTCCTCCAAGTTGGATGCAGCTTTGGCCTTCCCCTTGCAAGGGAGCATTTTCTTCCTTAAGAATTCCTTGATGAAGTGAACATCTTTTGAAAGGATTCCTTAATGATGAATCTATTTGAGAAAAAAATGTCTCTTTTTCACTTTGAAATAGCGCATACCTTGAGTGGATCCCCTCTTCTTACATTGGGTTTCAAAGGGACCCCTTTGAAATCCTTCCAACTTGTTGACGATTTGCATGACTGTCCGCTTGATCGCTTGCATGGCCAATTTTTTTTTGAACATTCTTTATCTATGGGTAAACATGTCGCTTTGCAAGTGCACCTGTAAAGTTGATTTCCAATTTGACTCTATGGAGTCTCCTCCTTTGTGTTTCCTACATGAAAGAGATCTGTGGGGACACACCCTTGTAGGTCTATGGATCTGTAAGGCACTTTCATCTAGGTTTCCTTCATGTGAGAGATCTTTGGGGATACCTTCTTAAAGGTTTGTAGACTTGTAAAGTGCTTACTTTATAGGGATTCCTTCATGTGAGATACCTTGGGGGTTTCCTCCTTGCAGGTCTGCAAGCATGTAAGACACTCTCATCCTGTAGGATTTTTCCATTGTTGGTTTGAGGGCCTTCGGTGTACCATGTGTAGCTTCACATTTTTGCAAGGCTATGGAGTCTTTTGTTTGAAACTCCTTAGGCAACATACCTATGGATTCCTTTTCCTTTCCTACGCTTTTGAGTTTTCCAAATCATGGTCTACTTCCTCAATGGTTCAGGTATAAATATCTAACCCTACTAACTCTTAGATCTACTTTATCGAAGCACTCATCATTACTTATGCTCGCTAAAGTGGGGGAAAAATGTATAGGAGGGAATTTACACCCCTTATGCAAATTCCCCTTTTACATATCCTCACCTTAGAAAATCAAATCTGAAGGAAAATTTCCACATGACCCAACTGCCTTCCTTTCACTTGGCATCTATCTGTTATGTCAGTGAAAGAATATTTGTTGAGGACATGCACATAACATGTAGACATCCACATAGCGTGCTACCATCCCTAATGGATTCTTGCATCTGAAGTTGGCAGAGGCATTACACTTTCAATTGGGGTCAATTTGTAATGTCCCTCTTTGACCAACCAACCCTAAAAATGGTAGATTCTTTTTGCTTCTTCCTTCAAATTCATTCATTCTCATTTACTTTTGATCTCTCTTCACAAGCTCTTGCAATTTCTCAAGTCATCTATTAGCATTTTCAACATTCTCTTCACTCTCAAGAAGCACTTCAACACTCCATTGCAGCAACAACACTCCATCAACTCCACAAAGAAAGTGTGAAGCAAACCATAGTAGTGTGGGCTTGAAGTCTTGTGAGACCTCCTTCCATCACGGTTGAGGCTATGGTGGCCTTGCCAAGTCTACTTTCTCCTCCATTGGCTAGTGAGCTTTTGGGTGGAGGTGGTAACATTTCGCTCCTCTCCTTTGTGATTTGGTTGACTAGCACTTTACTATTTTGTAGTGTTTGTTGCAATCTATACTTTCTTTAATTTTTTATAGCATATTTCTATCTCATTGCTATCTGGTTTTCCATAGAGGTGGAAACACCAAAATGAGGGTCTGACCAAGGAAAACCCCTATACAACCCCAACCATTTTCCCCTCTTTCTTATGTGTAGGTGAATGTGCATTTGGAGCTAGCTAGCGAACTGATGCCTTGGTGAGATCATTTTTCATTACTCTACCTTTCATCTATTTACTTTATCATCTCTGTTTGTACTTTTTGTACTTCATTTTTCTATTTTTCTCATTCTAGAATAGTTAACTAGGCCGTTCATTTTCTTGTAGTTTATATTGTACTTTTTTTCCTCTAGTCGTATGGATGCCAACACGCCCAAGAGATGCCAGTGCATCGCATTGTCATCCTAGAACTGTGTTTTCATCCTCAGATAGAGAGTTGTATGAGGTACATTATTGACTCTGAAAACCAACTCGCCTAGCCCAAACTTAGTTTATAGGTCTAAAGGGTGATTGAAGTACTTTATAGTCCTTATCATTCTCGACCTCTATCTGAAACACCCCTTTAGAGTGAGGTAAGTTAGGGTAGCCCTCTGCTCTCGGCTCTCTGTGACCTGAAGCCTTGACGTGGTTTCTCAATCCTGCATACACAAATTTTAATACCTATCACACATTCAAATCAAGCATCTATTAGCGTAAAAATGAAATTTCAGTTGGAAGATCTTGGACATAGGTTTGAAAGAGAAAAAGAACAGAAAAATTAGCAACTGTGTCCTCTATCAAAGACCAAATGTGCTAAAAATTTGCAAGTGCACCCTCTATCAGTAGAAAAAGGTGTTGGAAAATGTCAAGTGCATAGAAATCAGGGTCAAGTGTGTGGAAATAGGGATCAAGTGTGTAGAAACCATGACAAGAAATTGTGAAAATTTATGGAACAATGCATGAGGATTTCTCAAAAGCGCTTTTGAAACATGCAACTTCAGTTTAAAATCATAAAACTATTAGTATTTAGGACCGTGGTCCCACTGATCATGCCAGATGTGTGAGGGGGAAAATCATAGAGTCTAAATGAGAGAAAAGCAATTGAAATAGATATATAATCTAAATCAAGAACACTAATCTAGATCTATTCCTATACTCACAAAATGACTTTCTAAGCTATTGAAAACACATAGTGAAATCCTACAATTACCAAATTGAATTCAAAACAAAGAGAGGTTACCATCCTATGTCAGAGTATGTTCGCACGATGTCAGGTTGTTCATATCACTACAAATCCTCCATTGTTGTGTTTAAGAAAGCTTTGATGTGATGTAGGTGTTGGTTGATCAAAGATATGTTGAAGCTCTATCAATGGTGATTGGGAATTTTGGCAGTATCATTGTGTAAATGATGTTGATTCTTTAGTCCTTTTTTGTGAGGAAAAACATTTGTTATATATAATTTGTGATTTGAAAGGGAAAATTAGGATCTTGTTGTAGAATATTTAGGTCAACGGTCAAAATTTGTTGAGAGGATTTAGATGGGCATAGTTTGTGCAAATAGATTACACAATTTGTATGATTGAGGAATAGATTAGTTAGTCAAGAATTAGATTGATTAGTTAGGATTTAGATTGATTAGTCAGGATTAGATAGAGAAATTAGGAGATCATAATTTACTCAATCAAGAAAGTGGTTGAGAACGTTTTAATTAATTGATTTAATTAATTCATTCATTTTGGAGTTGAACGTGCAAATCAATTTTAACTTTTACAAATAAAGTTTCATTAGTTTGATTTTATTTTTGATGATGTTTTGAATAGTTCATTCAAATTTATTCAAATTTGGAGGGAAAGTGAATCAATTAAATCATTATGATTTAATAATTTAATCAACTTAGGGGAATAAAGTGATTTAGTGACGTAATTAAATATTATTGGTGTCATTAAACTAATCGGGACAAATAGTGTTAGATTAGGACTTTATTAAATAAATGGAATTTATTTAATAGGTCAAAAATTGATGAAACATGAATTAATTAAATAATGTCATATTATTCAATTAATATCAGACATAGGGTTTTAGGACTTTCTTAATTAAATGGAACTTATTTAATTAGTTAAAATGATGAGAAAGTGAATTAATTAAATAATGTTGTATTATTCAATTAATAGCAAAAATTAGGGTTTTGGGATGCAATTGATGTGCAATGTAGTGATGTTTGATGACAATGATGTCAATGATGTAAAAATGTCATTTAGGGTGTATGATATGTTTTAGTCAATTTTACATGTCTACAGGTATATCTAACATCCATTAATTAATGTTAGAATTGTAGCGTGATAACTTCATTTGTGGAGTGGTGTAGACCCAAAAACTAACACACTATAACACTAAACTGACAAATTTGACACTTAGTTAATTTTTTACGCAACTGAACTTTCCAGACCAACTCAACTAATACAAAATACTTCCATAGAAATTCCAAAACATATTAGGCTTGATCAAAATAGTTCACAACAATGTTGAAATCAATGAAAACATTGTAATACACTATTATATACAAACCATGATCATGTTGCCAAATAGCATCATTAATGACAAACTTCAACAATCTCTCCAAACTTCCAACACTTCTTGCATGTTCTCAAGAATGTCTATAAGTTCAAATTTTTAGATTTTATCCAAGGTAAGCCGATTGAAGTCTAGCACATCTTCATCACTCCTATATTAAGCCCATATATCCTCAATTTTATGCACATGAGTGTAGGTCCTCTTAAGCTTATCTTTCATCCCACTGTAGTAAAAATCATTCCTTCTCTTATATTTCTTCATGGTTACCCATTGCATTTATGTTTCCACGGATTTAGCCCGTAGAGAAGTAGTTATAAAATACCTACCAATGGTTAGAGGAAACTTGAAGCCATCCTTATGTGATTTCATCTACTTGTTATTTACAACCATAATCTACCTACATAATTCCATTAATACAATTTTATCACTTAGATATCTTGGCAGCATGTATGGTTATCCATCAAAACAACCAAACCTAATGTATATGAAAGTGGTAAATTGTAGGAACATACACACAAACTTTCTTACTAGTTCCCAAGCTTCATCTAAAACCCTTTTCTTTTCCAGTTCCTTGTTAAACATGCAAATGAAAGAATAGAAGAAAGCATCATTTACTCTTTTAAAATGTTCTATGTTCTATTTGAAAGTTAGTTGTGTATAATATTTGTATACGAGAACCTCTCTTCTATCACCTTATGAAGACAAGCCTAGAAAATGCCTCATATAGGCAGCAACATTTACCAGATATGCAATCATGTAAAACCTCAAAGAGGTTGATACTTTTAAAATTTGTTCACAAATTGTATCACTAGTTTGTTTTCCCCAAAAGATCTTCTAATTTCCTCTCCTTATGACATATCAATATATACATCAATTCCTAAAAAGTGTTGGATGTCGTAAGTCCTTTAACTCTGCTAAGAAGAGTTGTCAAATCACCAACTTCCTTGATGAACTCACTTCAGTTGATGTTCTTTAGCCATCTTGTAATAGTAGGCCTGACAGTCTTAAGCCACTGAGTGTTGATAATTTTCTTCCACTTATTTGAATTATTGTCATAATAATTATGTTTTTCCTCCATGGTAATATCAACATAGTCATCAATATCAAGACCCATGAAAATCTTGTCAAAGAATTATTCATCTAACCTTATGACCACTTTCCCATTGGAATATGTAATATTCTTGTTGGGATTAAGGTGTCTCAACCTTGGAGTCCTAATATTGATTAATTTAATGTATTATTTTATTTATTGGTATTATTTAATTGCCTATGTTGTCATGTCATAAATTGGGACCCACTGGCTAGGTAGCATCCCTATTGGAGGTGACTGGATGACACATAATCATCCCAAGTGGACATGGGCATCCCACTTTGGAATCTATGACTTATGATAGATTCTATGATGTGTCGCAAGAAATCTTTATGCATGGAGAAAGTTGGTGCCCAAGTTGGGTTATGATAGGTTGTAAGAGAATCAAATTTTTGGTTAGTTATGATGGATTCTCTTACGTATTTTATGATGGATCTTGTGGAAAATTTTATGGAAGATTTATGAAAAATTTTATGACAGTTGTAAGGCATCTATCATAGGATATCATGAGAATATTTTGGGCGCCCAAGCTTGGAGAGATAATATTACATGTTATGATAGATGTAAGGGGTGTAAGGGAATGTTGTACATGCATCCAAATGCATGGTTTATCATGGGATATTATGCCATGTGGATTTCAACACCCATCCTCTTCTACATGCTTCTCTTGGCTTGTATTCTTTATACATTGTATGCCTTGCATTGTAGAATGCATAGTTTGTTTGCAGGTAATAAAGAACTGTCGGATTCACTCCAAAATAGTTGTTTTTTTAGCACTTGTTGAAGAAGCTTTGTACTTGGAGCTACATTGTAACCTTTATTTTATTTTATATAGTAGTACTATGATTTTGGAGGTTGGGATTTTTTAACAAAAAGGGTTTTCCCTGTATATATTGTGAATGTAAAATTATTCAAGCTCCCTTTGGGTGTTTATGTTTTGCTAAGTGTTGGCCCACACCTCATATGTTGACTTCTCAATTGGGTTCCGCTAGAGACAATATTGACAAAAGATTGCATGCTCGTTGTGTTCATTTCCAAACTCATGGGATTACCTAGTGATGGCTATTGGAAGCACAACAACCACTTTCAAGATGGATGAGGTTGTTTCTTCATTTTTGTCTGAAGAGATAAGGAGAAAGTATTCTAAGATGGCCAAGGAGGCCCTTGTTGTTCATGATAGACTGAAGGAGAAAAAGGAAAAAGAAGGACAAGAAATCAAATTTAAAAGTCTCGGGGAGATCTAAGTCTCCTAGTAAGAAGTCCAAGGAAAAATGTTGGAATAGTGGCGAAACTAGTCACTTTCAGAAAGATTGCAAGAAGGAGAAGAAAAAAAAAGTTTTTCTCTGATTTTGAATCCAACAAATCATCCCAAGATGAAGCAAAAGAATTTGTTGCAACCTTGGCAACCCATGCATCGAAAGATGTGTGGTTGATAGATTTAGGTACCTTTTCACATGACCTCCCATAGAGATTGGTTTTTGAAGTATGAAGAGTACAATGGCAGGAAGGTGTACCTAGGTGATGACTCTCATATGAAGATCGCTGGTCATGGAAGATTCAAAATTAGGTTTCTTGATAAAATAGTGAAGGGGATTGATGGTTTCTTGCATATCCTGAGTTTGGCATGAAACCTACATTTTGTAAGTAAACTGAATGATTCAGAGTGTAAGTTGTTATCTCTGGTGGAGGATGCAAGATGAAAAGAGGAGCTATGGTGTTGGCTAAGGATGTTCAAGTTGGTGCTCTGTACAAGTTGGATGCATGCACAATACAGTGCAATAGTTCTTCTAATGTATCGAAGAAGAGACCTTTGGATTCTTCATCCTCACCATTAGATCATGTAGTGAAGAAGTGTGTTGCATCTACATCCAATGGTTGTGCATTTTGGATACCTAAGGGTGCTCATTCCATGGAAATGAAGCTTCTTGCAGAGAATATTTAATGTTATGGCAACAATTACTTGGTCACATTGGTGAGAAGGGTCTTAGAAACCTAAAAAATAAGAGCCTTTTTTAAGGCCTTGATGATTGTAATCCTGAGTTTGACTTTTGTTAACATTGTGTTTATGAAAAATAGCACCATGTTTCTTTTTACTCTAGTTCTCATAAGTCTTTTGGTATTTTCAACTATGTTCACTCAGATGTTTTTGGTCTTGTGAATATTCCTTCATTATCAAAATTTGTATATTTTGTTACTTTCGTAGATGATTACAGTAGAAGGAAATTCATTTATTTTTCATAGAAGTAAAGCTTAATTCTTTTGTCAATTTAAGGAGTTTAAGGCCTTGGTAGAAAATTAGACTAGTAGAAATATAAGTGTTTGAGGACTAACAATGGTGGTGAGTTTTGTTCCACAGAGTTTGACAAGTTCAATAAAGAGCATGGGATTGTGAGACATAAGACAACTCCCTACATTCCACAAAAAAATGGAGTTGCAGAGAGGATGAATAGAATGTTGATGGAGAGGGATATGAGTATGTTGAGTGATGCTAGCCTTGAGTAGAAGTTTTGGGCTGAAGCGGTAGCCAATGCATGTTATTTAATCAATAGATATCCTACATCAATGCTTGTTGGAAAGAACCCCATAGAGGCATGGTTTGGTAAAAATCCTTCGATGAGACATCTCAAAGTATTTGGTTGTGAAGCTTATGCTCATGTTCTGATTGAGAAGAGGTCAAAGTTGGAGAACATGGTAGTTAAGTGTATCTTTATCGGCTATGGTGTCGATGTGAAAGGATACAAGCTTTGGGATCTAGAAGCTAAGAAGATTCTCTACAACAGAAGTGTGATTTTCAAAGAGATGAAACCTTCCACTATTGAGTTGCAGCTAGAGAAAGAGGAGAAATAGAATAAGGATTTAGTTCAAATTCCACCTACTCCAATGAAATATGAACTATGTACTCTTCTTGGGCCTAATGATGAGAAGAGCTCAAGTAACTCAAAAATTTATGAAGAAGAAGAAGAACCTCAACCTTAGTCATCGAGGAGTTCTACATGAGTTAGGTGGCAACCAGAAGGGTTTGGTTATTCATTATTTGATTCCAGTTGCATTTTTTATTTGATTACTAACACTGATGATCCTAGGACTATTAGAGAGGCTATAGGTATGACTGATGCAGATTCCTGGATTAAAGCCATGGATGAGGAGATGGATGCATTAAAGAAAAACAACACTTGGGATTTGATACATTTTCCTATTGGATAAAAACATATTAGCTATAAATGGGTTTTCAAGAAAAAGTGTGGTTCTAATGGTAGTGTTGAGAAACTTATAAGGAACACTTGGTCACTAAGGGGTTTTCATAGGTGGAGGGAATTGATTATGGGGAGAGATTCTCTCTCATTGTGAAGCTGACATATATCCAGTTCCTCTTGTAGCAGCATATGACTTAGAAGTGGAATATATGGATATGAAGACAATGTTCCTTCATGGTGACTTGGAGTAAGAGATTTCCATGTCACAACCAAAGAATTTCATTGAAAAAGGTAAAGAAACTTTGGTTTACAACTTGAAGAAGTCTCTTTATGGTTTGAAACAGTCTCCTAGAATGTGGTACCGGAAGTTTGATACCTATGTGTTGTCATTGGGATTTTAGAGATCTAGATCTGGCCATTTTGTGTATTATAAATCTGATAATGGTTGCATTCTCATTATTTTTTATACATAGATGATATGTTGTTTATTGGGAATGGTAAAAGTATGATTTTAGATTTGAAGTTTCAATTTTTAACACAGTTTGATATGAAAGACCTAGGTGTAGCTAGGTACATTTTGGGAATGGATATCACGAGAGATAGAGCTAACATAAAGTTTTGGTTAAGCCAAAGAAATTATGTGAACTCAGTATTGGAGATATTTAGCATGGTAGATTGCAGGTAGTTAGTTGTTCTTGTGATGCGAGGGACGAAGCTTTATGTGAATGATTATCCAAAATCTCCTACTAATATGGAGGACATGACCAAAATATCATATGTGGGTTTATTTGGAAGTCTAATGTATACTATGGTGTGTACGAGACCAAACATTACCCAAGCAGCCAAAATCCTTAGCCATTTTATGACCAATCCTAGACAAGTGCATTGGGATGCAATTAAGAGAGTGTTCAAATATTTATGGGGTACTTCCAAGTATGCCTTGTGTTTTCATGGCTATCCTATATGTATATGTGGATTTATATTGGGTAGGTGACATTGACAATAGAAGATCCACCAGTGGTTACATTTTTATGATGTTTGG
This sequence comes from Sequoia sempervirens, assembly GCA_007258455.2. Taxonomy (NCBI): domain Eukaryota; kingdom Viridiplantae; phylum Streptophyta; class Pinopsida; order Cupressales; family Cupressaceae; genus Sequoia; species Sequoia sempervirens. The sequence continues at coordinate 33,485 of VDFB02011431.1, forward strand.
TGGTGCTATTAGTTGGATGATTAAGTGGTAGGTTGTGGTCGCGTTGTCCATGATAGAAGTAGAGTACATGGTAGCCACTCATGATTGTAAGGAAGCTATTTGGATTAAGAGATTGTGTTTTGATATTGGTTTAGATGTAGGACATATTACTATTTGTTGTGACAGTCAAAGTGTGATTTTCCTAGCAAAGAATCATACCTTTCATGCTAGAACAAAGTACATTGATGTTCAATATCATTTTTTTTGTGATATGGTAGGAGATGGAAAGGTGAACTTGGAAAAGGTTGACACTTTGGTGAATGTTGCAGATGCACTGACAAAACCAGTGAGCATAGAGAAGTTCAGATGGTGTTCTAATTCCATGGGCCTTGGGGCCCTGAGTAGATGATTTTGAATGATTCTTGCCAGGTCTTTGACAAGTGGGAGAATGTTGGGATCAATGTGTCTCAACCTTAGAGTACTAATATTGATAAATTTAATGTATTATTCTATTTATTTGTATTATTTAATTGCCTATGGTGTCATGTCATAAATTGGGACCCACTAGCTGGGTAGCATCCCTGTTGGAGGTGACTAGATGACACATAATCATCCCAAGTGTACATAGGTGTCCCACTTTGGAATATATTACTTATGATATATTCTATAATGTTTCATAAGATATATTTATGCATGGAGAAATTTGATGCCCAAGTTGGGTTATGACAGGTTGTAAGAGAATCAAATATTTTGGTCAGTTATGATGGATTCTCTTGCAGATTCTATGATGGATCTTGTGGCAGATTTATGGAAAATTTATGACTGTTGTAAGGCATTTTCCATAGGCTATTATGAGCATATTTTGGGTTCCCAAGCTTGGAGAGAGAATATTGCATTTTATTAAAGTTGTAAGGGGTGCAAGGGAATGTTGTACATGTGTCCAAATGCATGTTTATGGTATGAGATATTGTGCCATCTAGATTTGGATGCCCACCCTCTTCTAGATGCTTCTCTTGGCTTGTATTCTCTATATATTGTATGCCTTGTATTGTAGTGATGACTGGATCCTTGTCACTTTTGAATGGAGGACTGGTATTTGAGGGTTTAGGATTCATAATTCATGAGCGCTTATAATGTTATATTTTGTTGTTGACTCCCTATTACCCACTGCCGGTCATTTTTTAAAAAAAAAATTATCCTTTGCATTATTATAGCTTTAGATTCCTTAATTCCTTTCTTTCGTATCACCCTAGAGAGTCCCCTCCATTAAAGTAACTTATGAGCATGTGCCTAAAGGTTTCCACTTAAGTTCAATCATCCTTCTATCTTTATCACATATCGCTAATCACTTTTGAGATGTATATTTTAAATCAGCGACGAGTGATGAGGCAGTGTTTTTTTGATATCACTCATCGTGAATAACTACTAGAACTTAATTTTTAATGTGTGAAGAGCGAAGTTCTTAGCATTATTAAAGGATCACTCATCGCTAGTGGTTTTTGACCCTTCAATATTGTAATAGCGATGAGCGATGCCTTCCAACCTTATGATCTTATTTGCATCACTTCTCGTTGATTTGTTTTGAGTGCTAAGTTTTCAATTAGCGATATGTGATATGTAATGACATTGTGATCATCTCTCATCACCAATTGCTTGCAAATCTTATGAGGAGGATTAGTGATGAGTGATGGCCTAATATTTAATTGCTTATCGCTAATACATTTCAAATCCTTAGTTTTGATTAGCGATGAGTGATGAACTTACTCATTTTTAAAATGTTTCTCTCGCTAATCTGGGTACATCTTATTTGTGATGCTTTTGTGCCATTAATTTTTCATGTAGGTGTACGTGTTAAAATAAGATGCTTCCACTATATCTCCTATAGTTGATAGAACCCAAGGTGCCAAGTTGAATTTGCGAGGAGCAATGGAAATGAATGTGATCAGGGAACGGGCCACAGATCCAAGGCCTCAGATTTCATCGCATAGAAAACTTGCACTGCTGATGAAGTTGGATGAGGATGAAGTACATCAGCGATGAGAGAAAACTGCTACATGAAGATGCAATGTGGTGAAATCCTAAGGATTTCATATAAAGAAAAGAGGAAGGTGGTGAGATGCATTAGTAACCATTGATATTGTTTTAAAGCTGAAGGATCAATGATTAGAGTTTAAACCTGAATGACTAATTGTCAGTTCACTAGTATGAGTTTACTATCAAGTATTAATGGTGGCATGCCTCTCTCCCTTGGCCATAATAGAAACTAGATACCTGGTTGATCATGCGTTTGAATCCGTTGGCTAGTGGAAAGGATACTAGAAGCTAAAGAAATTTTGGGGCAAGCTCTAGATGCTACCAGTAACCAAATTGCATAATTTTCACCCAGGTAAGTAGAACTGATATTTCCTTCTGATTGAAGTAGTGAGGTGAATGTCTTGAAGATTTCATATGAAATTGGAGGAATTGTCCATTTTTTTTATTACTGGTCATTTCAATTTGGTAATTGAACACTACATAAATTTTGAGGTGAAGTGTCATGTTCAATCATAGTTTTTTGTTCCATTATAATTGTAAAGGGTTTCTTTTGGTCGTAAGAAATTGTAAGCCCTAGTTCCATTTGCATTGCAAACATGAGTGACCCTAATCCTAGTGAATCTAGTGTTATACCTAAAAGGAGACCAAAACAAAATATGGTTAAAAGACTTAAAACTCAGGATACTTCAGCTGAGGTTAAGTCTAAACCAGTGGCAGTATCCAACCCTTCAGCAAGTACTCTTGCAACATCCACTAGGTCCATAAGTACAAAGAAAGAAACATAAAAATATATGAAAGAGGCATCTAAAGAAGGAGGGTCATGAATTGGTAAAAGGCCCACAGGTTAGGTTGCTATGACCACTAGGTTGATTGATAATGCTGGAAAAATTGGTGAAAAATCCCAACCCCAGGATGGATGGTAATTGTTCCGATATGCTTTCAACAAGTGAAATTCTAGCAAGCTTGCATATTTTTTTATGCGGGTTGAATCTTGGAAAGTTGGTGGTCCCAAATGTGTTTGTAGAAGTGGATTTAATGATGGAACTGGCAAGGCACTATAACCCTATTGATCGATGTATTTGGGTTGAATCCCAATTATACTACTAAGTTCAAATGTGTCGATTTGTGTGTTGACTATGAGATGAGAAAATTTGCATTCAAGGAATCATTGCTTGTGCGACATACAAGGAGTAGAGAGATATTTACTGCTAAATATGGCGAGCCCTTTGAGTGTAAAGATTTTGAAGATTATTTTAAAAACACCTATTATTGCCTAAATCAAGTACTAGCTTGGGATTTTGAGGTTATGATAGCTCCTAATTTACTGGTGATGGTCGTGGATATACAAAGTTATAATCGAAACACTGGACTTGATTATGCTAACTTTGTTGTTGAATGGATGCATGAATATTTTATCAATCTTAAAAAGGAGGTGCTCCCTTTATGTTTTCCCCATTACTCTTTGTTGATGCATATGCTTTAATAGGAAGGTGATTATGAGTGGAAAAGGAAGTTAGATTTGAAGCTTAAGGACAGTAAGGATAATGTTCTACTTGTGCAAATTTGGACATACATTTGGGATTAGGATTGCTCCAATTCCAATTACACATTGTTTTATAATGTTGTAAGATATGGTATCTTAGAGTCATTGGGTGTAGCACCTAGGTTTAGGTTTTCTCCAAAGATCAGAAGTCTTATGCGTCCAAAAGATGAACCAGGTTCTAAGGCCACACATAATTGGGTAAATTGGTTTCTACACTCTGAGTACACTTTAATTTGATCAAGACCTATGGAGCTAAGGTGGCACCTCATTGTCTACCTTTGTATGTTTCAGATCGATTGGCTTTCATTGAGCTCGTGTGGAAAATTGATGTCATGGATTATGAAATGTTTAGAAAGGATAAAAAAGACACTATGATACATCCCCAATGTGCTTTTGCTTAATTCAAAGTTACTACTCCTGAGGGATATGAAAAGCTTGGCATTATGGTAAATAATATTAGAATGCCTATTAATGATATTAGAGTTTTTGATTGAGAGGAGTTTGTGGAAGGAAGAAGAAGAAAAAAAAGCTTAAGCATCATATGTCATGAATTTTTGTATAGAGATGATGTACTAAGAAATCTAATAAGTGATGAGTCTTTCATGAATAGGAAAAGAGAATGGAAAACTATGAAAAACATTGAGGAAAAGATTATGAAAAGGAATGCCTTCTACATAAGCCCATGCAGTGTAATTGCAAATCCCTTGGACAGAGCCTTCACTATGATTAGGAACTATTAATCTAGGGAGTTCAAGGTAAAGGTAAAGGATGATTTTAACAAAGCACAGGTTCTCCTAGAATAGCAGTAGGCTATGGATATCCCAAAACAGCCTGTAGATGTTCAAGAAGTTAGGGTGGAACAAGTGGCAGAACATGTGTCAGGAAATGAAGAGGTGGAGCAGAAATTTCCCACTCCTCATAACGAAAAAACTCATAGTTCAGATATTCCCCCTGATAGAATTGTCAAATTGCAGTATGACAGAGAAAGTGATGTTGATCCTAGGATTAGGGAGTGTGATGACTTTTTGGCTGATGATAAATTTGTGTAGACAAAGGAATTTTAGGAGTTTATGATTCAATAGTGAAGTAAAGAAATAAAGGAGATACTTGAATCAGACTGAGATAATTTTAAATCTTCTCACCAGGAGGAAGCTGAAAAACAAAGGAAGAGAAAATCAGGGCTGAAATTGCATCTATTACTCCCACTGAAGCTCAAAAAATTGTTAAAGATAGAGGAATCATGTTGTTACCAGGATGTACTATCACTGCTACCATAGGATATGATGCCATTAGAAGATATCCTTAAGCTTTGATATCTAAAGACCAATTTGAGGAAAAAGCATTTGGTTTTGGATATAGTTCAAAATTTCATACACTTGCAATTTGGTCTATGACACCTACTACTAGTAAACATGAGGTTTCTAGGCCTATTGAAGAAGTTATTGGTTCACTAGTGGTCAAAAGAGCTACAAACATAACTCCTATCTAGGCAACTGAATTAACTGCACATGTTGCAATGCTTAGTGTGGATACTACACATATTTCTTAGAAGAAATATGAATCTTTGGTCAAAGAGTATAATAAGGCCTTGAATGAGCTGAATAAAATGAGAGCCACTGTTCAAGTTGCTCAAAAGATGATGACTCAGCCTTCTTCTTCTTCTTCTTAATTTGATATTTCCACATAGGATAGGGAGACCTTGGCCTTAAGAATTGATGATTTGAATGGTAAATTGACAACTGAAAAATAAAATGTCAGGCAGGCCAAGCTTGAAACTATCAAGGTGGCAAATGAAATATTTGAGGATGTGTTGAAGTATAGGGTGACCAAGTTGGTCCACAAGGCTAATGATGTTTGTGCCACATATAAGAATATTCATGAGGCAAATGCAAAGTATTTGAAATTACAAGAGGCCTTCAGGAACAAATGGAATAATTGGATTACTAGGGTAAGTGCTTTGAAAGAAATGATGACAAAGACGAATGAAGACCCCGAGACATCTACCAATATTCCTGACATCTTGCAAACTATTGACTCAATAAATGAGATAACAACTTTCCATGGAAATTTAGGTATACAACTTTAGAGTAAGTTGAAGATATTCAAGGAGATGGAAGAATGTGGTATGCCTCAAATATTGAATCAAAAAGGTTAATTGCATGCATTTGACACCTGGAAGAAAGATTTGGGAGGAATGCTTGGAGAAACTATGATGGCCTTGAGTGTCACCGATTATATTTTTCTCAATTCAAATATTGACACAATGGTGGAAATTGAATCAAAGATGGACATATTTGTTAAAGAAGCCAAGATTTTAATTGATGCCATGTATTCTCAGTACATCACTAAGGTGCATAATTTATTGAATGTAAAATGGCCCACTAAGGAAGAATACAATACTTGGTTGGAGAAATACACAAAGTGAATCTGTGTAGGGATTAATGAATGAAAAGAATCATGGACAAGAGGAGAATAATACATAGTCTGAATATAGTACAGATTAGGCTTTTGGTATAACATGGTAGAATATTATTCTCTTCTCAAATTCAAATGAATAGCATGTGGTTCTAAGGTGGATTAATGAATTTAGACCTTTTTTATACTTTGCTTGTCATGCTTCATATGTTTTCTTGTTTTTATTTTTCCCACAGTTGGCATATTTTGAGCGCATGGACATTATTGTGATACTGTTGTAACAAACTAATGATGGTTTTTGAGGTGGGACCTAATTTCTACAAATATTTGAGGGTAATTTTGCCTCGTGTTTATTTACCCCACATGAAGACTTGAGTATAACTGAAAGTGGAATATTGTTACAAGTGGTCCAATGAAATCATGACATGTGTGTTATCTGGTTTGAAGCTTGTTTGCTCTTTCATCTCTATAAGGAATTTAGGGCTAGAAGCATGAGAGTTAGAATTTTTTTGAGTTAATACTGTGAAGTTTTCAAGATAATACGAAGCAAGTTTTAGAGTTTTTATCCTAAGTTAAAAACTACATAAATTATACTGTGAAGTTGTCAAAATAATACTAAGAAAGTTTTAGAGTTTTAATCCTAAGTTGTTTGATTACTGGTAATTTCAATTTCTTAATTGAACACTACATAAATTTTGAGGTGAAGTGTCATGTTCAATAGTAGTGTTTTTTTCCATTATAATTTAAAAGGGTTTCTTTTGGTCATAAGAAATTGTAAACCCTAGTTCCACTTGCATTGCAAACATGATTGACCCAAAGCCTAGTCAATCTATTGTTAAACCTAAAAGGAGACCAAAACAGAAGAGGGTTAAAAGAATTAAAACTAAGGATGCTTCAGCTAAGGTTAGGTCTAGTCCAATAGCAGTATCCAACCCTTCACCAAGTACTCCTGCAACATCCACTAGGTCCAGAAGTGCAAAGAAAGAAACCGAAAAATTTATGCAAGAGGCTTCTGGTGGTGTCAAAGAAGGAAGTTTCACAAATTGGTAAAAGACCCAGAGGTCAAGTTTTTGTGACCACTAGGTTGATTGATAATTTTGGAGAAGTTGGTGAAAAACCCCAACCCTAGAGTGGCTGGAAATTGTTTTGATATGCTTTCAACAGGCGAAATTCTAGCAAGCCCGCATGTTTTTTTATGGGTGTTTAATCTTTCAAACTTGGTGGTCCCAAATGTGTTTGTAGAAGTGGATTTAATGATGGAAATGGCAATGAACTATAACCCTACTAATAGAATAATCAAAAGTGAGAATGGTGATCTAATTCTAGAGGTAACAAAGGATAAGATGATAGATGTATTTGGGTTGAATCCCAATTATACTACTAAGTTCAAACGTGCTAATTTGTATGCTATGAGATGAGAAAAATTGCATTCAAGGAATCATTGCTTTTGCGACACAGAAGGAGCAAGGAGAGATTTATAGATAAAGATGGTGAGCCTTTTGAGTGTGAAGAGTTTGAAGATTATTTTAAAAAAACCTATTATTGCCTAAATAAAGTATTGGCTCAAAATTTTGAGGTTAGGATAGCTCCTGATTTACTAGTGATGGTGGTGGATATACAAAGTCATAATCGAAACACTAGCTTTGATTATGCTAACTTTGTTGTTGAAAAAATGCATCAAGATTTTCTCAATCTAAAAAAGGAGGTGCCCCTTTGTATTTTCCCCATTACTCTTGTTGATGCATATGCTCTCATGGGAAGGTGATTATGAATGGAAAAGGAAGTTAAATTTGAAGCATAAGGATAGTAAGGATAATGTTATACCTATGAAAATGTGGACATACATTGGGGATCAAGATTGCTCCAATTCCAATTACACATTGTTTGCTAATGTTGTAAGATTGGTATCTTAGAGTCATTGGGTGTAGCACCTAGGTTCAGGTTTTCTCTAGAGATCAAAATTATTGTGTCCAAAAGATTAACCAGGTTCTAAGGCCACACATAATTGGGTAGATTGGTTTCTACACTCTAAGTACATTTTGATCAGGGCCTATGGAGCTAAGGTGGCACCTCATTGTCAACCTTTGTATGTTTCAGATAGATTGGCTTTCATTGAGCTCATGTGGAAAATTGATGTCATGGATTATGAAATGTTTAGAAAGGATAAAAAAGACACTATGATACATCCCCAATGTGCTTTTTCTTACTTCAAAGTTACTACCCCTGAGGGATATTAAAAGCTTGGCATTATGGAAAATAATCTCAGAATGCCTATTAATGAAATTATATTTTTTGATCCAAAGGGGTTTGTGGTAGGAAGAAGAAGACAAAAAATCTTAAGCATCATACGTCATGATTTTTTGTATAGAGAAGATCTACTAAGAAATATGATAAGTGATGAGGCTATCATGACTAGGAAAAGAGAATGGACAACTATGACAAACATTGAGGAAAAGATTATGAAAAAGAATGCTTTCTACATAAGCCCATTAAATGTAATTGCAAATCCCTTGGATACAGCCTTCACTATGATAAGGGACTATCAATCTGGGGAGTTCAAGGTAAAGGTAAAGGAGGCTTTTAACAAAGCATAGGATCTCCTAGAATGGCAACAACAACAACAGGCTATGGATATCCTAGAATATCCTATAGATGTTCAAGAAGTTAGGGAGGAACAAGTGGCAGAACATGTGCAGCAAAATGAAGAGGTGGAGCAGAAATTTCCCACTCCTCATATAGAAGAAACTCATAGTTCAAATGTTCCCCTTGAAAGAATTATCAAATGATAGTATGATAGAGAAAGTGATGATGATTCTAGGATTAGGGAGTGTGATGAGTTTCTGACTAATGATAAATTTGTGCATACCAAGGAATTTTAGAAGTTTATGATTCAACAGTGGAGTAAAGAAATAAAGGAGAGAATTGAATCAGCCCGAGCTAATGTTGAACCTTCTCATCATGAGGAAGTTGAAAAAGGAAAGGAAGAGAAAATTAGGGCTGAAATTGCAACTATTACTCCCACTGAAGCTCAAAAAATTGTTAAAGATAGTGGAATCATGTTGTTAACAGGATGTACTATCACTGATGCCATAGAATATGATGCAATTAGAAGAGATCCTCAAGCTTTGATATCTGAAGACCAATTTGAGGATAAAGTATTTGGTTTTGGATATAGTCAAACTTGCATACACTTGCAATTTGGTCTATGGCACCTAATACTAGTAAACATGAGGTTGCTAGGACTATTGAAGAAGTTATTGGTTCACTAGTGGTCAAAAGAGCTACAGACATAACTCCTATCCAGGCAGCTGAATTAATTGCACATGTTGTAATACTTAGTGTGGATACTACACATATTTCTCAAAAGAAACATGAATCTTTGGTCAAAGAGTATAATAAGGCCTTGAATAAGCTGAAAAAAATGAGAGCCATTGTTCAAGATGTTCAAAAGATTATGACTCATCCTTGTTCTTCTTCTTCTTCATTTGATATGTCCACAAACAATAGGGAGACCTTGGCCTTAAGAATTGATGATTTGAATGGTAAATTGAATACTGAAAAAGAAAATGTCAGACAATCCAAGCTTGAAACTGTCAAGGTGGCAAATGAAATTTTGAGGATGTGTTGAAGTATAGGGTGACCAAGTTGGTCCACAAGGCTAATGATATTTGGGCCACATTTAAGAATATTCATGAGCAAAATATAAAGTATTTGCAACTACAAAAGGCCTTCAGGAACGAATGGAATAATTGGATTACTAGGGTAAGTGCTTTGAAATAAATGATGACAAAGATGAATGAAGACCCCGAGGCACCTACCAATATTCTTGACATCTTGCAAACTATTGACTCAATAAATGAGATAACAACTTTCCATGGAAAGTTAGGTATACAACTTCAGAGTAAGTTGAAGATATTCAAAGAGATGAAGAACATGGTATGCCTCAGATATTGAATCAAAAGGGTGAATTGATTCCATTTGAAAACTATAAGAAATATTTGGGAGGAATGCTTGGAGTAGCTATGATGGCCTTGAGTGTCACTGATTATATTTTGCTCAATTCAAATATTGACACAATGGTGGAAATTGAATCAAAGATGGACATATTTGTTAAAGAAGCCAAGATTTTAATTGATGTTAGGTATTCTCAGTACATCAATAAGGTGCAAAATTTATTGAATACAATACTTGGTTGGATAAATACGTAGAGTTAATTTGTGTAGGGATTAATGAATGAAAAGAATCATGGATAGGAGGAGAATAATACATAGCCTGAATATAGTACAGATTAGGCTTTTGGTATAACATGGTAGAATATTATTCTCTTCTCAAATTCAAATGAATAGCACGTGGTGCTAATCTAGATTAATGAATTTTGACCTTTTGTCTACTTTCCTTGTCTTGCTTCGTAAGTTTTGTTGTTTTGATTTTTCCCACGGTTGGCATATTTTGAGGGCATGGACAATATTGTGATATTTTTGTAACAAACTAATGATGTTTTTTAAGGTGGGACCTGCTTTCTACAAAGAGTTGAGGGAAATTTTCCTCATGTTTATTTACTGCACTTGAAGACTCGAGTATAATTGAAAGTGGAATATTGTTACAAGCGGTTCAATGAAATCATGACATGTTTGTTATTTGGTTTGAAGCTTTTTTGCTCCTTCATCTCTATAAGAAGGAATTCAGGGCCAAAAGCACAAGAGTTAGATTTTTTTTGAGTTAATACTGTGAAGTTGTCAAGATAATACGAAGCAATTTTTAGAGTTTTTATCCTAAGTTTCTTTCAAAGTTTATACTTGTGCATGTAAACCAAATAATGATATAAAATTTATAAAACAAAATAATATAAGTTTCATGGCTATTGTCTCTCCTTGTATGCTTATTATGAGTTATGAGTGAAAGTATTCTAGGATTTCTTTCATTTGTCTCTATCACAGTCTGATAGATGTTTAGTTTCATGCTTGCTTATTGATTCAATGAATTGATGTAAGTGCTTGTGTGAAGTTAATTACTTATAAGAACTTGGTACTAGGATATTTGTAAGTAGTATTAATCATGAACATCACTGGGAAATGTTGTAATGCAAGATTTCTTGAGGTTATAGATGTTATTGTTTAATCACTATCAAGTCAAATAGAAGGATATAGACTCTGTGCTTGGGATATAGGCTCTGGTTCATGTAGAGTATTTGTGGTTTATTTTTAGTGTTGATTCATTAGCTACTCAATCATTAAATCATATAAGTCTCAAAGAGATGCTACAGTTGTTATTTTGTACTCTCTCATGCTCAATATGTGTAAGATTGATAAATAAGTTCCCAACTTATTTGATGCATATTATTGACTGGTTTTATGAGAGATATATGTTATTTACTATGTATTTGATTGTGATTATGCTAAGTGTTTAAGTATACATTGTGGGATCACCCTCTTGGGTTTCACAGAGCCTAAAGAGTAGGAATATAAGTCTTGCAACCTCTATTCATTTGTTGGCCAATCCCTTTGGAAGTACTGATAATTGGAAATGGAAAAGTACATAGGTATTTGTGGAGATCAGTTTGTTTCTTAAAAAGTAACCAACAAATTTTTGACTCTGTTGTGGAACTAATTAAGTCCAAAGTCTATAAATTCAAGACCTAGTACCATTAGAGTTAGTTGTTAATTGAGATATTCTTTACTGTTTAAAGAATAATTGGTTTTAAATTTGTTGCATTGCTCCCATCATACTAATTAAGTCTTATTCGTCGGGTGTTATTTCATTCTTCCACTTTCTGTCAGGTAATGTTTAAAGTCTTTTTTGAAGTAACAAGTACAAAATCAAAATGCAACCACTTTTTTTTCCTAGTATTCCGGGTGGTGACTATGAGTTCTCTAGTACCAATGTGAGGATTAGTTCTCAAAAGGAATACAAGAAGAAGGATTTTTTAGTACTCGACATTATGAGGAAGACCAGAAGTTATGTGAAGAAGCACCCTAAGCAGAAGGCATAATTTGACCCTACAAAGTAAAAGCAACTTGAATGGGTTAGGAAGTGCTTTGAATCAAGTAAGTCTATTGACACCCATCTTGATGTATCTCCTACTTTCAATATTCATATAAGTAGTGCTAGTGTCCATGAAGAGGGACATGAAGTTCAAGGTTCTAACATAGACCAAGGAAGTTTTCCTGTTGAACAAGTATTTGACACTGAGCAAAACATTTCAAGAGAGGAAGATAGGTGGGAGTTTTGGGAGAAGAATAAGAAATTCTCTGAGCCTTTGACTGCTGGACTTGGATCTGTTTTTAATGGAAAGAGTTTCAAGCCACGAGGTAAATCTCTTGATGAGCTTGAGCTAGTCCACTTTTCTCTTAAGGAAGACCCTGCTAATTAGCCTTACTTCACTTCTACCCCAAGTGAGCATGGGGATATTCTAGAGAATGAGGAAGACATAGAAAATGACCTAAAAGCTATAGAAGAAGAAGAGTTAAGGATTCAAGAACAAGAAGAAAAAAAAATGAAAGAATTGAAAGAGAGGGAAGATAGGATTAAAGATAAGCAACTTGAGAGAGATGCTAGAAGGAGAAATTTGGAGAAAATGAGAGAAGATGCTACAAGGCATAAAAACTTTGAGGAAAATGTTTCCAAATTTACATCTAAGATAACTAATGATATTCCTGAGGCAACAATCTCAATGGGAGCTTCAGCTACTGATACCTATACAACATTTGTCTCAACAACTAGAGCCTCAGACCCTCCTGTTAATACTAAGAAAATGTCATTTGTAGATCATGGGAAGAGACCTATTGACCAGCCCAAGAAAACTACATTCAAAGCCAATGAAAATACAAATACTTCATCTACCAAAATCCCTAGACATAAGGCCAAAATTGATCCAACCCCATTTACTGCACCTTCAGATCCTGAGATATTAAGGTTGCAATTGGAAAGTGAAAATTTGTGATAATTTTTGAAGAAAGTTGAAATGATAGCTTCTAACGCAAAAATGGCTAGGAAGATTTCATTCCTTAAAATGTCCACCCATATCCCAAAGGCTTCAACTTCTAGGCATACTAATAGTGAGTCACAAAAGAAGAAATCTGATGGACATACTCCTAGAGGAAGTAGTGTTGGAGATCAAGGAGGTGGTGGTGCAGGAAAAAATAGGAATGATGATTCTTATTTTCAAGATGATGAGGGAAGTAAGAAAGGGAAAGGTGATGGTGAAAGTGGAAGGGGTAAAGATAGTAGCCACTTTGACAGTGGGAAAGATGATGAGAACAAAGATGGCCATAGGGATTGACATACTAGGAGACCACTCCAAGTAGATAGATATCAGCAATTGTGTTTCACAAGAATACCTGGCTACCCTAACCCGTTCACTAAGGATTTCAGGCTTGCTCTTGTAAAATTCTCTGGAAATAATGCCTTGAGTGGTGAGGACCATCTCAAAGCATTCGCTAATGTTATGGATGATTTTGAGGTGGAGTCAGAAGATGTCATGATGAAGTTGTTCATGCAGTCTCTCATTGAGGGTGCACAAGAATGGTATAGGAGTTTACCTACTAAAAGTATTGGCTCTTAGGAAGAATTCAAGAGGGTTTTTAGAGAAAAATATGATGATAAGACTAATTCAATCTTTTTGCTGAATAAATTTAACAATATTGTTAAAGGATCCAATGAATCTATTGTTGAGTTTAACACAAGATTCTAGAAGGCTAGAAAAAGGTTGCCTCCTCATCTACAATTAAATGATCATGTCTATTTGGTAAATTATTGCAATGCTTTTGATGCAAAAATGAGTTACCACTTGCTAGATAAGAGTCCTCAATCATTAAGGGAAGCTTTTAAAATGACGGGGCATATTAAAAATATTAGCAGAGCAACTAGTAAAGTTGGAAGAAGAGATGATCCAAAACTCTTCAAAAGTTCAAAAAAGGAAGACAAGAGTTCAAGTGCTAAAGGGGGAACAATTGGGGACAAGCTTGACAATTTTATGAAAACTATCAGTGATAAGATTGTAAAGCAAGAGAAGGTTCAACCTAAAAACTACCAAAGGAATGAAAGACCCCCTAGACTGCAAGACCACCCATACAATACCAATTGGTATAATGGGAAGCCTATTTTGAATAATCTGAGAAACACCCAAAATAGAGTTCCTCTAGACCCTCTACAAAAGAATTTAGGAAAATTTGTTGAAGATACTCCTTGTTGTATGACTTACCAGATGCCACACTCTTCACAGCAATGTACAGTAGCACAGATGGTCGAAGTAGAGGATGACACACCTGAAGATTATGATCAACAAGATCAAGAGGATGGTGATGTACTTATGATTATGGGTGATTCTGATGTTTCCTACAGTGAATGTTCTTTTGATGAAGGTTCTTATGAAGTGGATGTAGATAATCAAAGGAAAGTTTCTAATGCACATCATCAACAAGTTTTTTTAGATGAAGAGTTCAATAGTGATGCTAAGGTTTACAATTTGGAGGCAATTGAAGATGGTGTTTCATTAAGAAGACCCTCTGGGGAGGAGATTGCAAAATATATTGCAGTCTTAACTGCACAAGCTAGGAGTTCCTATCGTTTGAGGAATAGAACTGTTGGAGGTGAACAAGGTAGTCATGTTGGTCTATTCATCAAGGAACAAAATGCTAAGGGCAAAGAACTTGAACTTGATGAAAAGGTAGAAGCAATCAAAATTAAAGAAGGCAAGGGAGATAAAATTTGGGCAGAGGGAGTAGAAAAGCCAAAAGTTATTCAAGGACACAAATCCTCTGTTGACAAGTCAAAAACACAAAACAAAACCTCTGAAGCCACAAGGAAGGATGTTAAACATAAGACTAAAGCGACTAGAAATCAACAAAAAGATAATAACAATCAACAAGGTATGCCTTCAATTGAACTTCCCAAATATACTCCTATTGACATGTTTTAGTTACTTAGCCAAGTTAAAGTATTTGTACATTTTTCTTGAAATGATGAGGATAGAGGAACATAAACAAAAGGCAGTGGCCCTTATCAATGGTGCTTCTATAGCCTGTAATGATTTGGTGGTGCTCACTCCACCCAAACTGAATGAAAAGGACAAGAAAGGTAAAGAATTTGAGGGAGCGATTACTAAGATTCCCCATATTTTCTTAGGAGATTATGTAAATACTTTTCCTAACAAGATAGATCCATTTTTTCTTACCCTGGTAGTTAGGGGAAATTTTATAAAAAAATGTATTATTAACTCCAGTGCATCTAACAATATCATGCTAGTTAAAATCATGGATGCACTAGGGTTAAGGGTTGATAGCACTCATGGAAAGTGTTATGCCATGGATGCCAAAGAGGTCCCTGTGATAGGTGTGATAAATGAACTTCCCTATAGATTGGAAGCCCACCCTAACAAAGAGTTTAAAATGAGCGTGGTGGTGGTGGATATCCCACCTAACTATGGAATGTTATTATCACGGAAATGGAGTGCATCTATGGGAGGCAGTATGTAGTGTGACATGTCTTATGCCACATTTCCCATTGATGGAAAGAATTTCCAAATAATGAGATAACCTAGGGTACCACATATGTTGGAGCATGTTCCTGAAGATGATACAATTATTTTCATAGATACCGATATTGGTGAGTTCAAGATAGAAGAAGTACCAAGAGAGATTGAGAGAAATCATGCACCTATAGAAAATGAAATTTCAAGAGTATCTAATAAAGGACTGTGGAAAATGTACTTTGATGGTGCAAGCTCCAAAGAAGGATCTGGTGCAGGAATTTTATTAGTATCCCCTACTGCAAATAATTGTAAGTTCTCTTTTACATTATCTTTTGTCTGTACAAATAATGTGGCAAAATATGAAGCTTTATTATTGGGATTGAGACTTGTTGAAAAGCATGGAATAAGAAAGTTAATGGTAATTGGTGATTCTAAGCTTGTGATATCCCAAGTGAGAGCTAAGTATTCTTGCAAAAATAATAGACTAAAGCAATATAGAAATGTTGTTTGGGATTCCATTGAGCAGTTTAATTCTTTTGGAATCAATTGGATGGAAAGAGGACATAACGGAGTAGTTGATCTACTTGCTAATATTGCATTAAGACCCGATGATATAACTTTGATAGGAATTTCCAAGGTCGAGATACAAACAAGGCCATCCATCCCTGATAATGTATATAATTGGAATTTTTTTAATGATGATGAGGATATCCTCAGATTCCTAAATTGTGCTGATAAATATGAAGGTCGGGAGATTGATTTTTTTGGATTTATTAAAAATATTGATGGAAAGGACACGGTGTTTGGACAAGAGGTCATCCAATTAAAAACAAATAAAATTCCCAAAGGCCTTGTAGCTCTTGAAAGGGTCTTTGATAGTCAAGATACAAACAAGGTCAAGTCAATTGCTGCTCACCCAGAAGACCTAGAGGAAGTGAACCTGGGGACTGTAAATGTCCCAAAGAAAGTCTATGTAGGAAAGAAAATGAAGCTAAAGGTGAAGGAAATGTTAATTTACTTACTCATAAAATATAGACATGTATTTTCTTGGTCATATAATGACTTGAAATCTTATAGAGAGGAATTGTTTCAACATGAGATTCCTTTAAAGGAAGATGCAAAACCTTTTAAGAAAAAGCACAGGCCAATTAATCATACTTTTGCTCCCAAGATGCAAGAGAAGTTGGTAAAGTTGAGAGACGCTAGTATTATAAAACCCATTAGACACTCGTAATGGGTATCTAAGCTAGTGCTAGTAAGAAAAAAGAATGGTGACATAAGATTATGTGTTGATTTCAGGAACCTGAATGTATCCTCATTAAAGGACAATTATCCATTACCAAACATGGAAGCTATGTTACAAAAGGTAATTGGTTGTGAGTTACTGTCAATGATGGATGGTTTTTCAATATATAATCAAGTAGAAGTAAAGGAGTTTGAGCAGTACAAGACTACATTTACTACTCCTTGGGGTACCTACGTTTATGTTAGGATAACTTTCGGCTTAACAAATGTAGGTGCCAGTTTTTAGAGAGCTATGGATGTAGCTTTCTTAGATTTTATTGATTTATTTATGGTTATATATCAAGATGACCTGACCACTTATTCTAAGAAAGAAGAATATCATTGCATGCATTTGGAGAAAGTTTTTTTTAGGTCACTAGAATATGGAATATCTCTTAATCCAAAGAAATGTGCCTTTGGGGTCACTAAAGGAAAGTTGTTAGGGAAAATTGTGTCCAAGGAAGGAGTAAGAATAGACCTTAAAAGAGTAGCAGCCATTGACAAGATCCCTTAGCCCAAAAATGTCAAGGGAATTCAATCATTTTTTGGACAAATAAATTTTTTGAGAAGATTTGCAACCAACTTTGCAAAAATCACATGACCTATTTCCAAAATGTTGAAGAAGGGTGAAAAGGTGCTATGAAGTGAAGAACCTAGTTAGGCTTTCAAGAAAATAATGCAAGCTATTAAAGAGGCTCTAGTTTTGAAATATCTTGATTTTTCTCAACCAATGCACATTTTCTCTTTTGCCTATTTCATACCATTGTTGTTGTCTTACTACAGAAAAATGAAGAAGGTTTTGAACAACCTATTGAATTTTTTAGCAAATCTTTACAAGTTGCAGAATTGAAATATGACACTATTGAGAAACAAGCATATGCTTTGGTAAAAGTTGTGAATAATTTAAGAACTTACCTGCAAGGGGCTACAATTGTAGCTTTTGTATCGAGTGCTACTGTGAAGGATATTTTTACTCAACAAGAGATAACAGGAAGAAGGTGTAGATGGATCAACAAGATCCAAGAATTTAACATTGATGTTAAGATTACCAAATTAGTGAGAGAACAAGGCCTAGCCAAGTTAATGGAAGAAGCAAATCTGGAAGCTAATCAGGTTAATCAGATTTTGCAAGTTAAATTCTGGCAAGTTGTAACTTCTGGTTGCTGTGTTAACAAAAGGATTTAAGCAATTGAAATGAGGAAGGAAAAACGGAAAATGACTTAAGGCCAAAAAAAATCATTTTGGGGGTTCGAATGAACTCATTGGTTAGAACGAACCAAAAAAGGGTTCACTCGAACCAGGGTTCAAGCAAACAAATTTAATGCATGCACAGACAAAAAACAAATGAAAACCCCTAGGGATCTGAATGAACCATAGTTCTATCGAACCCCTGGGGGTTTGCTAGAACCCCCCTTGGTTCTAGCGAACCCTCCTTTTCCCTTAATTTTGACCTTGTTCACCAAAAACCTAGCAACTTTTACACTTTGAAGTTTGAGTTGAGGATGAAAATGGAGGAATATCTACAAACCAAACCGGAATCCTAGTCCTTAGGAATGAGCTTGTATCCAACGTAATATAATTTTAATATGTTTTGCCTTTATTATGCATTTGTTTTTAGTTTATTAAAACATAAATCTTTTCTCATCGAAATGAAGGTCTTTGCTCCTGTAATACGTGGAAAATAGTAGATTATTAAAAAAATTGAAAATAAGGAGTGCACCCAAAATATTGAAGTCCTGATCCAACAAAATAAAATGAATTTTGATATATACAAAAAAAAGTTGTAATATATAATCATATGTCACGAATCTGTAATTGTTTGATTCTTTGTAAAACTTGATTAAGAAAAAATATTCAATAAAATACTATATAAACTAAGTGGAAGTTTAATTAGATATCGGAATTCATAACGAATTCAAAAGAATTATTGAATTCTCGACCTTCTATAGAAAAGAGCCGCGCCGCTACCGCAAAAATTTAAAACTATTATTTTTCAAAAACTATAGTTTAAGAGATGAAAGAGTGAAAATCGATTCCAAAAATTTTGAAAAGATGAATCTAAGGCATAAATCGAATAAGACGAATAATTTCATCTTCAAATTCCCAAGGTTTAGCCACAGAAAATTCAATGTGAAGATTTTAGTTGTGTGGTTAATAATTGAAGTGTCCAAATTTTCACGTTAAAATTGTAAAACTACTATTGTGGATCACTCCGTGATACGCAAACATGCATGGTATGGCTGGATTATCCAGTATTTACAAACCTTGCAATGTCTTGCTGATATGGCTGACAAGGAAAAAATAACATTGAAATTGCATGTTATCAAGTATGTGATTATTGACAATGAGTTATGGTGGAGAAGCCTGGATGGTGTACTTCTCAAGTGTGTAGATGGAAAGAAATAATTGGAAATTTTGCAGGAAATGCACAATAGGGTGTGTGGTGGTTATGACATGGAAAAAACTATTGCACACAACATTTTGAGAGTTGGATTCTGGTGGCCCACAATTTTTAAGGATGCTCACAAATTTGTTAAAACTTGTGATGCTTGTCAATGGTTTTCAGGAAAGTTGAAGTTTTCAAGGAATTTACCACTCAGGCCTATGACAGTTGAAGCCCCTTTCCAACAATGGGGAATTGATTTCATTGGGGAAATACCAGAAAAATCTAGTGAAGGCCATTCATGGATTCTTGTTGTCACTAACTATTTTACAAAATGGGTAGAAGCAATACCCACAAGAAAGGCAACAAGCAAGGTGGTGGTTGATTTCCTATTAAATAATATTCTCATCAAATTTTGAGTCCCTGAGAGGATCATCTCAGAATATGCTATGTTCTTTAGATCAAATGAATTCAAGGATTTTTGTGAAGGACATGGCATACAAGTCTCTTACTCTTCACCTTACCATCCTCAGGGAAATGGTCAAGGTGAGTCTAGTAATAAGAGCTTGATAAAGATAATCAAGAGAGTTATGGAAAAGAACAAAAAGGCTTGGGACTCAAAGTTAAAATTGGCACTCTGGGTAGATAGAGTGACTGTAAAAAGGGCTATTGGTTATTCACCATTTGGCTTAGTATATGGTCTAGAGGCTAGATTGACATAGAATAACCTGCTCAAAATGTATAAATTTGTGCAGGAATATGATGAAGAAATTTGTGATGATATGCAGCACAGAATAAATAATCTAGTGTAGTTAGATGAGACCAAGAGGGAAGCTCAAGTTAAAAACATAAGATGCAATTGCAAGTTAAGCATCTATATGACAAGAGAGCTTCTCCCAGAAATTTTGAAGTAAACAGTATGGTTTTAGCTTGGAATGCAAAAGCTCAGGATAAGGGAAAGCATGGGAAATTTGAAGCTTTATGGACTGGCCCTTATTTGATAGTCAGCACTCATGGGGAAGATTCACATTTCCTTCAAAGCTTAACAAGTGAACTTTTTGAACTACCAGTACATGGTCAATTCTTAAAGCCATACTTCTCCTAAGTATGTTTTTCTCCATGTATGTTTGGATTTTGTATACTATGTATATAGGTGTGTTTTCTTTTGATGTGTATTCTTTGGTCTTGCTACCTTGTCCAGGTGTTTCCCTAATTTGGGTCCTTTTGTTTTATATCCACATTTTGGTCTACTTCAACTTGATATTCTTGGGATCTCGCCATGCCTGCAGGAGGCATACATCCCTAGTCGGAGCTATTGATAGAACTTGCAAATTGAATGTTCCATCTTAGATCCTTGTCACTTTTGAATGGAGGGCCGGTATTTGAGGGTTAAGGATTCATAGTTCATGAGCGCTTATAATGTTATATTTTGTTGTTGACTCCCTATTGCCCGCTACCGGTCATTCTTTTTTAAAAAAATTATCCTTTGCATTATGATGGCTTTAGAGTCCTTAAGTCATTTCTTTCGTATCACCCTAGAGAGTCCCCTCCATTAAATCAACTTATGAGCATGTGCCTAAAGGTTTCCACTTAATTTCAATAGGATTTCTATCTTTATTACTCATCGTTGATCACTTTTGAGATGTATGTTTTAAATCAGCGACGAGCGATGAGGCAGTGTCTTTTTGATATCGCTCATCACAAATAACTACTAGAACTTCATTTTCAATGTGCGAAGAGCGAAGTGCATTATTAAAGGATTGCCCATCGCTAATGGTTTCTGACCCTTCAATATTGTAGTAGTGATGAGTGATGCCTTCCAGCCTTATGATCTTATTTGCATCGCTTCTCACTTATTTGTTTTGAGTGCTAAGTTTTCAATTAGCGATATGCGATATGTAATGACATTGTGATCATCTCTCATCGCCAATTTCTTGCAAATTTTATGAGAAGAATTAGCGATGAGTGATGGCCTAATATTTTATTGCTTATCACTAATCCATTTCAAAGCCTTAGTTTTTATTAGCGATGAGCAATGAAGTTACTCATTTTAAAAGGTTTCTCTTGCTAATCTGGGTACATCTTATTTGTGATGCTTTTTTGTAATTGATTTTTCATGCAGGTGTATGTGTTGAAATATAATGCTTTCACTATATCTCTCATAGCTGATAGAACCCAAGGTGCAAAGTTGGATCTGTGAGGAGCGATGGAAATGATGTGATCAAGGAACGGGCCACAAATCCAAGGGATGAGATTTCATCACATAGAATTCTTGCATTGTTGATGAAGCTGGGTAAGGATAAAGTACATCAGCAATGAGCAACAACTGCTACATGAAGATGCAATGTGGAAAAATCCAAAGGATTTCGTATAAAGCAAAGAGGAATGTGGTGAGATGCATTAGTAACCATTGATATTGTTTTAAAGTTGAAGGATCAACGATCAGGATTTAAACCTAAACAACTAATTGTCAGTTTGCTCACGCTAGCTTACTATCAAGTATTAATGGTGGCACACCTCTCTCCCTTGGCCATAATAGAAAGTAGATACTAGGTTGATCATGTGTTTGAATTCATTGGCTAGCAGAAATTATACCAGAAGTTGAAGAAATTGTGGGGCAAGCTCCAAAGGCTACCAGTAACTGAAATTGCATAATTTTAACTTGGGTAAGGAGAACTGACATTTCCTTCTAATTGAAGTAGTGAGGTGAATGTCTTGAAGAATTCAGATGAAATTAGGGGAATTGTCCATTTTTTTGATTACTGGTCATTTCAATTTGGTAATTGAACACTACATAAATTTTGAGGTGAAGTGTCCTATTTCATAGTAGTGTTTTGTTCCATTATAATTGTAAAGGATTTCTTTTGGTCATAAGAAATTGTAAACCCTAGTTCCATTTGCATTGCAAACATGAGTGACCTAGATCCTAGTGAATCTAGTGTTAGACCTAAAAGGAGACCAAAATAGAAGAGGGTTAAAAGACTTAAAACTTGGGATGCTTCAGCTGAGGTTAAGTTTAAACCAGTTGTAGTATCCAACCCTTAGCCAAGTACTCCTGCAACATCCACTAGGTCCATAAGTGCAAAGAAAGAAATGGAAAAACTTATGCAAGAGGCTTCTGGTGGTGTCAAAGAAGGAGGGTCATGAATTGGTAAAAGGCCCACAAGTCAAGTTGTTGTGACCACTAGGTTGATAGATAATGCTGGTGAAATTGGTGAAAATCCCCAACCCTAGAGTGACTAGTAATTGTTCCGATATGCTTTCAATAGGTGAAATTCTAGCAAGCCCGCATGCTTTTTATGGGTGTTGAATCTTAGAAAGTTGGTGGTCTCAAATGTGTTTGTAGAAGTAGATTTAATGATGGAACTGGAAAGGCACTATAACCCTACTGATAGAACAATCAGAAGTGAGAATGGTGATCTAATTCTAGAGGTAACAAAGGATAATATGATAGATGTATTTGGGTTGAATCCCAATTATACTGCTAAGTTCAAACGTGTTGATTTGTATGCTGACTATGAGATGAGAAAATTTGAATTCAAGGAATCATTGCTTGTGCGACACAAAAGGAGTAGAGAGAGATTTATTGCTAAAGATGGTGAGCCTTTTGAGTGTGAAGACTTTGAAGATTATTTTAAAAACACCTATTATTGCTTAAATGAAGTGCTGGCTTAGGATTTTGAGGTTAGGATAGCTCCTGATTTACTGGTGATGGTGGTGGATATACAAAGTCATAATCGAAACACTAGCTTTGATTATGCTAACTTTGTTGTTGAACGGATGCATGAATATTTTCTCAATTTGAAAAAGGAGGTGGTGCCTTTGTATTTTCCCCATTACTCTTTGTTTATGCATTTTCTCTAATGGGAAGGTGATTATGAGTGGAAAAGGAAGTTAAATTTGAAGCTTAAGGATAGCAAGGATAATGTTCTACGTGTGCAAATGTGGACATACATTTGGGATCAGGATTGCTCCAATTCCAATTACACATTGTTTGCTAATGTTGTAAGATATGGTATCTTAGAGTCATTGGGTGTAGTACCTAGGTTCAGGCTTTCTCCAGAGATCAGAAGTCTTATGCGTCCAAAAGATGAACTAGGTTCTAAGGCCACACATAATTGGGTAGATTGGTTTCTACATTCTGAGTACACTTTGATCAAGGCCTATGGAACTAAGGTGGCACCTCATTTTCTACCTTTGTATGTTTCAAATAGATTAGCTTTCATGGAGCTCATGTGGAAAATTGATGTCATGGATTATGAAATGTTTAGAAAGGATAAAAAGGCACTGTGATACATCCCCAATGTGCTTTTGCTTACTTCAAAGTTACTGCTCCTGAGGGATATGAAAAGCTTGGAATTATGGTAAATAATCTTAGAATTCATATTAATGAGATTAGAGTTTTTGATCTAGGGGGGTTTGTGGAAGGAAGAAGAAGACAAAAAAGCTTAAGCATCATATGCCATGAATTTTTGTATAGAGATGATGTACTAAGAAATCTGATAAGTGATGAGGCTATCATGACTAGGAAAAGAGAATGGACAGCTATGAAAAACATTGAGGAAAAGATTATGAAAAGGAATGCCTTCTACATAAGCCCATACAATGTAATTGCAAATCCCTTGGACAGAACCTTCACTATGATTAGGGACTATTAGTCTGGGGAGTTCAAGGTAAAGGTAAAGGAGGCTTTTAACAAAGCATAGGTTCTCCTAGAATAGAAAAAGGCTATGGATATCCCAGAACAACCTGTAGATGTCCAAGAAGTTAGGGAGGAACAAGTGAAAAGAAGAACATTAATGCGGAGAAAGGAGGGAGGGTGGAATTTCCCTCCTGCTCAAAGATTCGGATGTTCCCAGCCAAAATTGTCAAATAGCGGTATGGCCAGCGAGGAAATGTGATGATCCACTAAGGTTAAAGGGAGTGTGATAAGGTTCCCTGATGTTAATGTCATTTGGTACTGCATGCAAAGGAATTTTAGAGTTTTTGTAGATTACAGCCGATTAGATTAAGGGAAATAAAGGAGACTTGGGGAACCAACTTTGAGCTAATGTTGAACCTTCTCATGTCGGAGGAAGTTAGAAAAAAACAAAAGAAGAAGTGGGGCTAAAATTTTGCGGCTATTACTCCCAGGCTTTCCGAAAAATTGACCCAAAGGAACAAAGTGGAATGACATTGTGGGGATGTATACTGTTCTTTCCTGTATGATGTAGAAGAGATCCTCAAGCTTTGATATTTGAAGACCAATTTGAGGATAAGGTATTTGGTTGGGACCATAGTCCAATTGCATACACTTACTGAGATCTGGTCCTATGGCACTGCTAATGGCTTATGAGGTTTCTAGGCCTATTGAAGAAGTTATTGGTTCACTAGTGGTCAAAAGAGCTACAAACATAACTCCTATCTAGGCAACTAAATTAACTGCACATGCTGCAATGCTTAGTGTGGATACTACACATATTTCTCAGAAGAAATATGAATCTTTGGTCAAAGAGTACCAATAAGGGCCGGAGTTGGACAAACAAGAGCCACTATTCAAAGCTGCTGAAGGCGATTCCTCATAATGGCTGGCTGGCTGGCCTTCATTTGACGCCATCCACCACCGTCCAGGGCGGCAGAATTGATAATTTGAGAATGGAAGTAGGTGTGAAAGATCTGCGAAGAAATGCCGGAAGCGGATTAAACTTAGAAGAGAGAAGGCTGTCGGGGTGGCAAATGAAATTTTTTGTGAGGATGTTGAAATGCAAGGAATTGACCAAAGTTGAATTCCCTAAAGGCTAATGATGTTTGTGCCACATATAAGAATATTCATGATGCAAATACAAAGTATTTGCAAGTACAAGAGGCCTTCAGGAACAAATGGAAGAATTGGATTACTAGGGTAAGTGCTTTGAAATAAATGATGACAAAGATGAATGAAGACCTCGAGGAACCTACCAATATTCCTGACATCTTGCAAACTATTGACTCAATAAGTGAGATAACAACTTTCCATGGAAAGTTAGGTATACAACTTCAGAGTAAGTTGAAGATATTCAAGGAGATGGAAGAACGTGGTATGCCTCAGATATTGAATCAAAAAGGTGAATTGCATCCATTTGACACCTAGTAGAAAGATTTGAGAGGAATGCTTGGAGCAGCTATGATGGCCTTGAGTGTCACTAATTATATTTTTCTCAATTCAAATATTGACACAATGGTGGAAATTGAATCAAAGATGGACATATTTGTTAAAGAAGCCAAGATTTTAATTGATGCCAAGTATTCTTAGTACATCACTAAGGTGCATAATTTATTGAATGTAAAATGACCCACTAAGGAAGAATACAATACTTGGTTGGAGAAATACACAGAGTGAATCTGTGTAGGGATTAATGAATGAAAAGAATCATGGATAGGAGGAGAATAATACATAGCCTAAATATAGTACAGATTAGGCTTTTGGTATAACATGGGAGAATATTATTCTCTTCTCAAATTCAAATGAATAGTGTGTGGTGCTAATGTGGATTAATGGATTTTGACCTTTTGTCTACTTTCCTCTTCTTGCTTCGTAAGTTTTGTTGTTTTTATTTTTCCCACGGTTGGCATATTTTGAGTGCATGGACAATATTGTGATACTATTGTAACAAACTAATGATGTTTTTTGAGGTGGGACCTACTTTCTACAAAGAGTTGAGGACAATTTTGCCTCATCTTTATTTACCCCACCTGAAGACTCAAGTATAACTGAAAGTGGAATATTATTACAAGCAGTCCAATGAAATCATGACATGTGTGCTACTGGTCTGAAGCTTGTTTTCTCCTTCATCTCTATAAGAAGGAATTCAGGGCCAGAAGCACAAGAGTTAGAAATTTTTTGAGTTAATACTGTGAAGTTGTCAAGATAATACGAAGCAATTTTAGAGTTTTTATCCTAAGTTTCTTTTGAATTTTATACTTGCGTATGTAAACCTGATAATGATATAACATTTATAATAAAAAGAAATATAAGTTTCATGGCTATTGTCTCTCCTTATATGCTTATTATGAGTTATGAGTGAAAGTAATCCAAGATTTCTTTCATTTGTCTCTATCAATGTCTAATAGGTGTTTAGTTTCATGCTTGCTTATTGATTCAATGAATTGATGTAAGTGCTTGTGTGAAGTTAATTACTTATAAGAACTTGGTACTAGGATATTTGTAAGTAGTAATAATCATGAACATCACAGGGAAATGTTGTAATGCAAGATTTCTTGAGGTTATAGATGTTATTGTTTAAATCACGATCAGGTCACATAGAAGGATATAGACTTTGTGCTTGGGATATAGGCACTAGTTCATGCAGAGTATTTTTTGTTCATTTTTAGTGTTGATTCATTAGCTACTCAATCATTAAATCATATAAGTCTCAAAGAGATGCTATAGTTGTTGTTTTGTATTCGCTCGTGCTCAATATGTGTAACATTGATAAATAAGCTACCAACATATTTGATGCATATTGTTGACTTGTTTTATGAGAGATATATGTTATTTACAATGTATTTGATTGTGATTGTGCTAAGTGTTTAAGTATACATTGTGGGATCATCCTCTCGGGTTTCACAGAGCCCAAAGAGTAGGAATAGAAGTCTTGCAACCTCTATCTGTTCATTGGCCAATCCCTTTGGAAGTACTGATAATTAGAAATGGAAAAGTCCATAGGTATTTCTGGAGATTAGTTTGGTTCTTAAAAAAAAACATGTAGAATGCATAGTTTGTTTGTAGGTAATGAAGTGCTATTGGATTCACTCCAGAATAGGTGTTTGTTTTGAAGAACTTGTTAAAGAAGCTTTGTACTTGGAGTTGCATTGTAACCTCTATTTCATTTAATACAGTAGTAGTGTGCTTTTGGAGGGTGGGGTTTTTTATTCGAAAGCATTTTTCCCATGTATCTCTGGTGTTTTTTGTTTATGTGTACTTGTTGTTCTATCTCATTCCTTCTATGTGTTTCTCCTTACAGTAATTGTCTAATTTGTTAAAAGGAATTTTTTTGTTTACTCTCCCCTACTTAGATTAGTGTACAAATTTGTTTTCGCTCACCTAGGTTCCTTTCAATCTTTACTCTCCTTATTGAAATGGGTAGCTACTACTAACACAAATTCAAGATTTTGAGCTAATACAGGAAAGGAAGAAACCAAATGAATACTAATGTTAAGGACACATTGCATTCTTGAAGCAATAGGATGCTTGTTTACTCTTTCGAAGAATTCAAACATATCCACATG
>VDFB02011431.1:60938-91086 GCA_007258455.2 Sequoia sempervirens
CCACCTAACTCATGTAGAACTCCTCGATGACTAAGGTTGAGGTTCTTCTTCTTCATAACTTTTTGAGTTACTTGAGCTCTTATCATCATTAGGCCCAAGAAGAGTACACAGTTCATCTTTCATTGGATTAGGTGGAATCTGAACTAACTCCTTATTCTATTTCTCCTCTTTCTCTAGCTGCAACTCAATAGTGGAAGGTTTCATCTATTTGAAAATCACACTTCTGTTGTAGAGAATCTTCTTAGCTTCTAGATCCCAAAGCTTATATCCTTTCACACAGACACCATAGCCGATAAAGATACACTTAACTACCATGTTCTCCAACTTTGACCTCTTCTCAATCAGAACATGAGCATACGCTTCACAACCAAATACTTTGAGATGTCTCATCGAAGGATTTTTACCAAACCATGCCTCTATGGGTTTCTTTCCAACAAGCACTAATGTAGGAGATCTATTGATTAAATAACATGCATTGGCTACCACTTCAGCCCAAAAATTCTACTCGAGGCTAGCATCACTCAACATACTCATATCCCTCTCCATCAACGTTCTATTCATCCTCTCTGCAACTCCATTTTTTTGTGGAATGTAGGGAGTTGTCTTATGTCTCACAATCCCATGCTCTTTATTGAACTTGTCAAACTCTGTGGAACAAAACTCACCACCATTGTTAGTCCTCAAACACTTATATTTCTACTAGTCTAATTTTCTACCAAGGCCTTAAACTCCTTAAATTGACGAAAGAATTAAGCTTTACTTCTATGAAAAATAAACAAATTTCCTTCTACTATCATCATCTATGAAAGTAACAAAATATACAAATTTTGATAATGAAGGAATATTCACAAGACCAAAAACATCTGAGTGAACATAGTTGAAAATACTAGAAGACTTATGAGAACTAGAGTAAAAAGAAACATGGTGCTATTTTTCATAAACACAATGTTCACAAAAGTCAAACTTAGGATTACAATCATCAAGGCCTTCAAAAAGGCTCTTATTTTTTAGGTTTCTAAGACCCTTCTCACCAATGTGACCAAGTAATTGTTGCCATAACATTAAATATTCTCTACAAGAAGCTTCATTTCCATGGAATGAGCACCCAGGTATCCAAAATGCACTTCTTCACTACATGATCTAATGGTGAGGATGAAGAATCCAAAGGTCTCTTCTTCGATACATTAGAAGAACTATTGCACTATATTGTGCATGCATCCAACTTGTACAGAGCACCAACTTGAACATCCTTAGCCAACACCATAGCTCCTCTTTTCATCTTGCATCCTCCACCAGAGATAACAACTTACACTCTGAATCATTCAGTTTACTTACAAAATGTAGGTTTCATGCCAAACTCAGGATATGCAAGACACCATCAATCCCCTTCACTATTTTATCAAGAAACCTGATTTTGAATCTTCCATGACCAGTGATCTTCATATGAGAGTCATCACCTAGGTACACCTTCCCGCCATTGTACTCTTCATACTTCAAAAAACCAATCTCTATGGGAGGTCATGTGAAAAGGTACCTGAATCTATCAACCACACATCTTTCGATGCATGGGTTGCCAAGGTTGCAACAAATTCTTTTGCTTCATCTTGGGATGATTTGTTGGATTCAAAATCAGAGAAAAACTTTTTTTTTCTTCTCCTTCTTGCAATCTTTCTGAAAGTGACTAGTTTCGCCACTATTCCAACATTTTTCCTTGGACTTCTTACTAGGAGACTTAGATCTCCCCAGAGACTTTAAATTTGATTTCTTGTCCTTCTTTTTTCCTTTCTCCTTCAGTCTATCATGAACAACAAGGGCCTCCTTGGCCATCTTAGAAGACTTTCTCCTTATCTCTTCAGACAAAAATGAAGAAACAACCTCATCCATCTTGAAAGTGGTTGTTGTGCTTCCAATAGCCATCACTAGGTAATCCCATGAGTTTGGAAATGAACACAACAGGAGCATGCAACAGTATTTTTGTCAATATTGTCTCTAGCGGAACCCAATTGAGAAGTCAACATGTTAAAGGAATTTAGGTGGTCTTCCATGGATCCTCCATTTTCCATGTTTAGAGAATACATCTTCTTTCTCAAGAATAGCTTGTTTACCAGGGATTTAGCTTGATAAACATCTCCAAGTTTCTTCCACAGAGAAGCAACCCTCTTCTCTTCATGAACATTTAGGAGAACGAAATTAGCTAAGTAGAGTCTAATGAGACCCTTGGCTTTCCAATCCATGAGCTCCCAGTCTTCTTGTTTTATGCCTAATTGTTTGACTCTAGAAACTGCAACCCATAGATCACGATCTACAAGCATATCTTCCATCTTGAGCTTCCAAAGCTCAAAGTTAACATTGTTAAAATTCTCCATCTCAATCTTTCCAAATGTACTTTCCATCTCTTTCCTACAACAAGGTCACAAAATAAACTTATGATGGAAAAATCCCACTGAAACAAAGATCAACTCATAAAACCCTTCTAATCCAACAAAGGAATCAAGGATAGACAAGATTTGATACCAAATAAAAGGAAGCCAGGTCACTGAAAACAACTTCTTACACTAATCTAAGTAGGGGAGAGTTACAAAAAAAATTCCTTTTAACACTTTATATAATTACTACAAGGAGAAACAAATAGAAATAATGAGATAGAACATCAAGTACACATAAACAAAAAACACTAGATATATATTGCTGCCAAAAAATGGAAAGGTAACAACCTTTATGGGAAACTCAGTTAATGGGGGGACCAATTGTGCTAAATTGAGTAACCTTCGATTTTTTAAAGAAGTTGAATTTTTCTATAATTAGGGTTTTGAATGGGAAAAGGAAGCAGATATATAAAATTAAGAGTCTAACTATGGTGATGCACCAAGATGTAGATAAAAGCATGGTGAATCTATTCTTTGGGATTAGATTCAAGGGCCCGGTCAACAATCTGCTATGTTTCAAAATCACATAAATCACAGATAAAGATTTGAACAATTCATCTAATAACATCAAATGATTATCACATACATTCATTGAAAGAGAAGTTGAAGACATGATCTAAATTAGAAATTTGTATTTAAAACTATAGAAGTTCTTGCAAATTAATAATCCAAACAATAATGGCACAATATAAATGTCTTATCAAATAACATAAGAAAAACAGAAAGGCCAAACAATGTCACAGTCTGAAAGTTTCACATAATGATCTAAAACAATATTAAAGGCCTAGTGTCTCTCTCTATTTTTTCTGCATCCTTCAAACTCATATTCTTAAGAAAGAAGCAGTATATATAGCCAACAATCTATCACCTAGAAATATTGTAACATAAAATATTATGTATCTTGAGCAATGATTTCCCCTCAGTCGTTGTAACAAAAAATATTTGGGCCATGGCATGTAGTCGCTTCCCAGCAATATGCATCCCCTATGAATGATGGCATTGGTCTAGAAACATACTCTACAAAAAAGTGTCACTTCCCAGTGGAGGTAGTTAGAACACATGGAAACATGTCGCATATTGTTGCTCGCTCCATCCTCTCCTTTGATATAAACTCTCGCCGAAGGGATGCATGGCGACAGTTTGTAGCCCGTGGTTCATTCTACCTTCCCTTTGATGAAAGCTTGTGCTAAGAAGACATGTAGCAACATGTTTACTATCAATTCCAGTTGTGGGGTCCACCAAAAATTTATGCGAATGGAAGCTACGTGGCATGCGGGCAGGGCCCAATGAGAAAGTGAAGGTAAGTAGTTATAAATAGCTTGTGGTGTAAACATGTGGTAGCATAGCGGGAGGTAGTAAGAGAGCGAAGGAAGCCTTTTCTATGAGGAGCATTGGGCAGACATGTGGCTAAAAATGACAGAGTATAGAAAAAGAAGTCCGATGAAGAGGAGAAGGAAACATGTTTGAACATATGAGGTGTGGGCCAACACTTAGCAAAACATAAACACCCAAAGGGAGCTTGAATAATTTTACATTCACAATATATACAGGGAAAACCCTTTTTGTTAAAAAATCCCAACCTCCAAAATCATAGTACTACTATATAAAATAAAATAAAGGTTACAATGTAGCTCCAAGTACAAAGCTTCTTCAACAAGTGCTAAAAAAACAACTATTTTGGAGTGAATCCGACAGTTCTTTATTACCTGCAAACAAACTATGCATTCTACAATGCAAGGCATACAATGTATAAAGAATACAAGCCAAGAGAAGCATGTAGAAGAGGATGGGTGTTGAAATCCACATGGCATAATATCCCATGATAAACCATGCATTTGGATGCATGTACAACATTCCCTTACACCCCTTACATCTATCATAACATGTAATATTATCTCTCCAAGCTTGGGCGCCCAAAATATTCTCATGATATCCTATGATAGATGCCTTACAACTGTCATAAAATTTTTCATAAATCTTCCATAAAATTTTCCACAAGATCCATCATAAAATACGTAAGAGAATCCATCATAACTAACCAAAAATTTGATTCTCTTACAACCTATCATAACCCAACTTGGGCACCAACTTTCTCCATGCATAAAGATTTCTTGCGACACATCATAGAATCTATCATAAGTCATAGATTCCAAAGTGGGATGCCCATGTCCACTTGGGATGATTATGTGTCATCCAGTCACCTCCAATAGGGATGCTACCTAGCCAGTGGGTCCCAATTTATGACATGACAACATAGGCAATTAAATAATACCAATAAATAAAATAATACATTAAATTAATCAATATTAGGACTCCAAGGTTGAGACACCTTAATCCCAACAAGAATATTACATATTCCAATGGGAAAGTGGTCATAAGGTTAGATGAATAATTCTTTGACAAGATTTTCATGGGTCTTGATATTGATGACTATGTTGATATTACCATGGAGGAAAAACATAATTATTATGACAATAATTCAAATAAGTGGAAGAAAATTATCAACACTCAGTGGCTTAAGACTGTCAGGCCTACTATTACAAGATGGCTAAAGAACATCAACTGAAGTGAGTTCATCAAGGAAGTTGGTGATTTGACAACTCTTCTTAGCAGAGTTAAAGGACTTACGACATCCAACACTTTTTAGGAATTGATGTATATATTGATATGTCATAAGGAGAGGAAATTAGAAGATCTTTTGGGGAAAACAAACTAGTGATACAATTTGTGAACAAATTTTAAAAGTATCAACCTCTTTGAGGTTTTACATGATTGCATATCTGGTAAATGTTGCTGCCTATATGAGGCATTTTCTAGGCTTGTCTTCATAAGGTGATAGAAGAGAGGTTCTCGTATACAAATATTATACACAACTAACTTTCAAATAGAACATAGAACATTTTAAAAGAGTAAATGATGCTTTCTTCTATTCTTTCATTTGCATGTTTAACAAGGAACTGGAAAAGAAAAGGGTTTTAGATGAAGCTTGGGAACTAGTAAGAAAGTTTGTGTGTATGTTCCTACAATTTACCACTTTCATATACATTAGGTTTGGTTGTTTTGATGGATAACCATACATGCTGCCAAGATATCTAAGTGATAAAATTGTATTAATGGAATTATGTAGGTAGATTATGGTTGTAAATAACAAGTAGATGAAATCACATAAGGATGGCTTCAAGTTTCCTCTAACCATTGGTAGGTATTTTATAACTACTTCTCTACGGGCTAAATCCGTGGAAACATAAATGCAATGGGTAACCATGAAGAAATATAAGAGAAGGAATGATTTTTACTACAGTGGGATGAAAGATAAGCTTAAGAGGACCTACACTCATGTGCATAAAATTGAGGATATATGGGCTTAATATAGGAGTGATGAAGATGTGCTAGACTTCAATCGGCTTACCTTGGATAAAATCTAAAAATTTGAACTTATAGACATTCTTGAGAACATGCAAGAAGTGTTGGAAGTTTGGAGAGATTGTTGAAGTTTGTCATTAATGATGCTATTTGGCAACATGATCATGGTTTGTATATAATAGTGTATTACAATGTTTTCATTGATTTCAACATTGTTGTGAACTATTTTGATCAAGCCTAATATGTTTTGGAATTTCTATGGAAGTATTTTGTATTAGTTGAGTTGGTCTGGAAAGTTCAGTTGCGTAAAAAATTAACTAAGTGTCAAATTTGTCAGTTTAGTGTTATAGTGTGTTAGTTTTTGGGTCTACACCACTCCACAAATGAAGTTATCACGCTACAATTCTAACATTAATTAATGGATGTTAGATATACCTGTAGACATGTAAAATTGACTAAAACATATCATACACCCTAAATGACATTTTTACATCATTGACATCATTGTCATCAAACATCACTACATTGCACATCAATTGCATCCCAAAACCCTAATTTTTGCTATTAATTGAATAATACAACATTATTTAATTAATTCACTTTCTCATCATTTTAACTAATTAAATAAGTTCCATTTAATTAAGAAAGTCCTAAAACCCTATGTCTGATATTAATTGAATAATATGACATTATTTAATTAATTCATGTTTCATCAATTTTTGACCTATTAAATAAATTCCATTTATTTAATAAAGTCCTAATCTAACACTATTTGTCCCGATTAGTTTAATGACACCAATAATATTTAATTACGTCACTAAATCACTTTATTCCCCTAAGTTGATTAAATTATTAAATCATAATGATTTAATTGATTCACTTTCCCTCCAAATTTGAATAAATTTGAATGAACTATTCAAAACATCATCAAAAATAAAATCAAACTAATGAAACTTTATTTGTAAAAGTTAAAATTGATTTGCACGTTCAACTCCAAAATGAATGAATTAATTAAATCAATTAATTAAAACGTTCTCAACCACTTTCTTGATTGAGTAAATTATGATCTCCTAATTTCTCTATCTAATCCTGACTAATCAATCTAAATCCTAACTAATCAATCTAATTCTTGACTAACTAATCTATTCCTCAATCATACAAATTGTGTAATCTATTTGCACAAACTATGCCCATCTAAATCCTCTCAACAAATTTTGACCGTTGACCTAAATATTCTACAACAAGATCCTAATTTTCCCTTTCAAATCACAAATTATATATAACAAATGTTTTTCCTCACAAAAAAGGACTAAAGAATCAACATCATTTACACAATGATACTGCCAAAATTCCCAATCACCATTGATAGAGCTTCAACATATCTTTGATCAACCAACACCTACATCACATCAAAGCTTTCTTAAACACAACAATGGAGGATTTGTAGTGATATGAACAACCTGACATCGTGCGAACATACTCTGACATAGGATGGTAACCTCTCTTTGTTTTGAATTCAATTTGGTAATTGTAGGATTTCACTATGTGTTTTCAATAGCTTAGAAAGTCATTTTGTGAGTATAGGAATAGATCTAGATTAGTGTTCTTGATTTAGATTATATATCTATTTCAATTGCTTTTCTCTCATTTAGACTCTATGATTTTCCCCCTCACACATCTGGCATGATCAGTGGGACCACGGTCCTAAATACTAATAGTTTTATGATTTTAAACTGAAGTTGCATGTTTCAAAAGCGCTTTTGAGAAATCCTCATGCATTGTTCCATAAATTTTCACAATTTCTTGTCATGGTTTCTACACACTTGATCCCTATTTCCACACACTTGACCCTGATTTCTATGCACTTGACATTTTCCAACACCTTTTTCTACTGATAGAGGGTGCACTTGCAAATTTTTAGCACATTTGGTCTTTGATAGAGGACACAGTTGCTAATTTTTCTGTTCTTTTTCTCTTTCAAACCTATGTCCAAGATCTTCCAACTGAAATTTCATTTTTACGCTAATAGATGCTTGATTTGAATGTGTGATAGGTATTAAAATTTGTGTATGCAGGATTGAGAAACCACGTCAAGGCTTCAGGTCACAGAGAGCCGAGAGCAGAGGGCTACCCTAACTTACCTCACTCTAAAGGGGTGTTTCAGATAGAGGTCGAGAATGATAAGGACTATAAAGTACTTCAATCACCCTTTAGACCTATAAACTAAGTTTGGGCTAGGCGAGTTGGTTTTCAGAGTCAATAATGTACCTCATACAACTCTCTATCTGAGGATGAAAACACAGTTCTAGGATGACAATGCGATGCACTGGCATCTCTTGGGCGTGTTGGCATCCATACGACTAGAGGAAAAAAAGTACAATATAAACTACAAGAAAATGAACGGCCTAGTTAACTATTCTAGAATGAGAAAAATAGAAAAATGAAGTACAAAAAGTACAAACAGAGATGATAAAGTAAATAGATGAAAGGTAGAGTAATGAAAAATGATCTCACCAAGGCATCAGTTCGCTAGCTAGCTCCAAATGCACATTCACCTACACATAAGAAAGAGGGGAAAATGGTTGGGGTTGTATAGGGGTTTTCCTTGGTCAGACCCTCATTTTGGTGTTTCCACCTCTATGGAAAACCAGATAGCAATGAGATAGAAATATGCTATAAAAAATTAAAGAAAGTATAGATTGCAACAAACACTACAAAATAGTAAAGTGCTAGTCAACCAAATCACAAAGGAGAGGAGCGAAATGTTACCACCTCCACCCAAAAGCTCACTAGCCAATGGAGGAGAAAGTAGACTTGGCAAGGCCACCATAGCCTCAACCGTGATGGAAGGAGGTCTCACAAGACTTCAAGCCCACACTACTATGGTTTGCTTCACACTTTCTTTGTGGAGTTGATGGAGTGTTGTTGCTGCAATGGAGTGTTGAAGTGCTTCTTGAGAGTGAAGAGAATGTTGAAAATGCTAATAGATGACTTGAGAAATTGCAAGAGCTTGTGAAGAGAGATCAAAAGTAAATGAGAATGAATGAATTTGAAGGAAGAAGCAAAAAGAATCTACCATTTTTAGGGTTGGTTGGTCAAAGAGGGACATTACAAATTGACCCCAATTGAAAGTGTAATGCCTCTGCCAACTTCAGATGCAAGAATCCATTAGGGATGGTAGCACGCTATGTGGATGTCTACATGTTATGTGCATGTCCTCAACAAATATTCTTTCACTGACATAACAGATAGATGCCAAGTGAAAGGAAGGCAGTTGGGTCATGTGGAAATTTTCCTTCAGATTTGATTTTCTAAGGTGAGGATATGTAAAAGGGGAATTTGCATAAGGGGTGTAAATTCCCTCCTATACATTTTTCCCCCACTTTAGCGAGCATAAGTAATGATGAGTGCTTCGATAAAGTAGATCTAAGAGTTAGTAGGGTTAGATATTTATACCTGAACCATTGAGGAAGTAGACCATGATTTGGAAAACTCAAAAGCGTAGGAAAGGAAAAGGAATCCATAGGTATGTTGCCTAAGGAGTTTCAAACAAAAGACTCCATAGCCTTGCAAAAATGTGAAGCTACACATGGTACACCGAAGGCCCTCAAACCAACAATGGAAAAATCCTACAGGATGAGAGTGTCTTACATGCTTGCAGACCTGCAAGGAGGAAACCCCCAAGGTATCTCACATGAAGGAATCCCTATAAAGTAAGCACTTTACAAGTCTACAAACCTTTAAGAAGGTATCCCCAAAGATCTCTCACATGAAGGAAACCTAGATGAAAGTGCC
This sequence comes from Sequoia sempervirens, assembly GCA_007258455.2. Lineage (NCBI taxonomy): Eukaryota > Viridiplantae > Streptophyta > Pinopsida > Cupressales > Cupressaceae > Sequoia > Sequoia sempervirens. The sequence goes on from VDFB02011431.1 coordinate 70,523, forward strand.
TTACAGATCCATAGACCTACAAGGGTGTGTCCCCACAGATCTCTTTCATGTAGGAAACACAAAGGAGGAGACTCCATAGAGTCAAATTGGAAATCAACTTTACAGGTGCACTTGCAAAGCGACATGTTTACCCATAGATAAAGAATGTTCAAAAAAAAATTGGCCATGCAAGCGATCAAGCGGACAGTCATGCAAATCGTCAACAAGTTGGAAGGATTTCAAAGGGGTCCCTTTGAAACCCAATGTAAGAAGAGGGGATCCACTCAAGGTATGCGCTATTTCAAAGTGAAAAAGAGACATTTTTTTCTCAAATAGATTCATCATTAAGGAATCCTTTCAAAAGATGTTCACTTCATCAAGGAATTCTTAAGGAAGAAAATGCTCCCTTGCAAGGGGAAGGCCAAAGCTGCATCCAACTTGGAGGAAAGTTCCCAAGTTCTTTCTTTGCAAACCCATGATGAAGGAAACATGTTTTGTTAGGGGTCCTAATCGTGAATGCAGTTTTGAAAAAGAAATATTCGTGAGGATTTTTGAGAAAATATTCATTGGCAACCAATACATTTTTCGAAAATCAAAGCATCATAGAAATAGTGTTGTCACACATTAAAGGGACAACTCAAGAAAAGAAGAGAAAGAGATAAGAAAAGAGAAAAAGAGAAATAAACATAAACAAAGGGAATAGGGGTGATATGATATTTCGGGGTCATAACTACTCATAAATATATATAAGTAAAATAATAGTATATAAATGAATTGTCATCAACCCCCTACTATATCAAACCATGTGAAGAATGTAGGAGAAGACAAAGTAAAAATAAAAAATTGGGTCAGCATGGAAGGTAAGCCTAAATTCCCCCAACACTTTGCATCATCCCCAATTTTCCGAAAATCAAACATAAACATGGAAAAATGATGATACAAATAGAAGAAGACTTATGGCACAAAAATCAATGTTTTATCCAAGCACCAACAAGGGTGGAAAGGGTCATCCAGGAACACATAGCACAAGTAGGGGGGGAACACATCACAATACACACACACTTCTAACCTAAAGATAAAGAAGAGGCCTCCCCCTAACACTCATCGACCAAGAGCTTATCTACTTCCCACTCTAGATCATCATAAGGGGAAAGAGGATGAGCCTGCAGTGGTGGAATATTAAGGGGAGGAGCTTCCCACCCTCCCATAACAAGGGCTAAGGAAGAAGGCCCTGCAAGGCCTTCTCCACTAGGCTCTTGTGGGGCTATGGTTAGCGACTTCGTGAAGATCATCGACAAGGCCAAAACTTCATCCAGAGAGTTGAACATGCACTTTATTGAAGTTCCATGTCATACCTCAATGGATGGAGATGACTACACCCGAGATTCACCACTTGGATCACCGAGTGACTCAAGAGCGATGACGAACTCAGGGGAAACCAAAACCGATTCCTTCACCAAGACAATAGGTCAGTGTAGGACCACCCTTCAAAGAAGGTGGGCTCCTCTTATGCCCTTTATTACTGGAAGGGCCATCCTCCACCTTTTGTTTCATCGAGGGATGTGAACTCCCCATAGATGAGGTAACAGGCGTGGAGGAGGAGGAGGAGAAAACAACGGCGAACACCATCGAGGTATTCGACATGTCCACGGGTTTCAAGAAAGGAGGGACATTTGGAAGTGAAATCAATAAGGGCAGTTCAATCGAAGGAGCGATGAACACCTGCACCTTTTTGGGGTCAAGCACACTCACAACAAGAGTCGAAGGTGATACGAAGCTTGGTTGAATGAAAGGAGAGCGAAGGAGAGAGAACATAATAGGAGTCCCTAATATAGGGGCAGTCATCTCCTCTTTAGTCTTCTGCAAAGTGGCCTGCTTGGCTGCAAGAGCCTTTTTCCGTTGCTTGGGCTCGCACACAAGGCAGTTTTTGGCACTCTTTGAGCTAGAGGTTAGGAGATGCGAAGGGGTGGAAGACTCTTGCTTAGCCATGGGAGTGTCCACTTAGCTGTTTCCAGTGGAGGGATAGGCTCTTAAATGGGAGAAGGAGGAGCAAGTTGAGAAACAAGAGGGGGAATCAGCTCTAGTGCCTTGGTAGCGGGCCTCTTCCTGTTTACTGCTTTTGGAGCAAGAGTAGTAGGAGACCATGGAGGCTAGGACACAAAGGATTCCCCACATGGACCTTTTATTTTTCCATACCTAATGGGTTTTTGGGCAGGATAGGAAGTTCAAATGTAGAATGCTTGGGATTTTGCAAAGCGGGCACCATAGGATTCTCTCATAGATGTGGAATAGAGTATAATGGAACCACAGTAGGGTGAGAGGGAGCATCAGGCTGGACAAAGAGAGAAGAGGAGGAGGATCCCTAAGAGTGCTTCCCTTATTCTTTCCTTCGAGCCATGGTGGCATCACTGTCATCTTTTAAGCAAGCCCTATGTGAAACTACATAGGGTGATGGAGGGTACCTTACTCTTAGTGTAAGAACCCTTTCTTGTAATTTTGATAAGTCCAGTACAAGAGGTCCTTCCTAGGTGGGAGGGGACCAATGGGTGCCAGCCAAAAGTAATCTAAGGAGTAACTACCATGCTCAATTGGTGGTCTATAGCCAGTGTCGTGGTGTTAGTGCCTATTTTGGTTGTCTCTCATTTTTTAGTTGTTTGCCTTTTATTTCCCTGAAAAATATTTAGCTTGGGATTTTTCTATCTTTTTGGCACGTGGGGTAAATGGGCTCCCATCAGGGTTGAGCTTAGCATGCTAAGTGTTCATGTCCTGGATGGCTAGATCTTTCTTTTCTTCCTTGCCTTGTGTTTTTCTTTGTCTGGCGGGGGCGGAACCGGAATGGAATTAGAATCTGGATTTTGGCCTTTGGTTTCTATTTCGGGTTCCAGTCTGACCCCGGCTCTGTGTCTTTGGTTGTATTTGTTTTTGGTTTCCTTTGGCGAGTGTGGGATCAGAATGGGAATCATTTTTGGAACCTTTTTCAAGTTTCCTATTTCAGGTTTTGTCTCGCTCCTGGCCCCACAGTTTCTTTGTCTCGTGTCAGTTTTGGCTCTGCCTCCGCGGTCTTTTGCGAAGGTGGGGGCAGGATGGTTTTCGGTCCCAGTCTCTTTTGTTCCTTTTTGTCCCCCACTCCAGCTCTGACTCTATGTCTTTCTCGTCTTCGGCTCTGATTCAGTCTGGTTCCCTTTCTGCCTATCTTTCTTTTCGGTGCGACTTTTGGTCCTTGGGCTAACATCTTGGCGACCTCGACTTGTCTTGCTGACTGTGGTGGTCCCCTTTGGTTCTCGGTGTGACTTTCCCCAATGTTGAAGTCCTCCCAAGTTAATGGCTAAGCTACTAATATGAATTCCTTTGTGCACATGTTGATAATCAATGGCCACGATGAAAAAGTTACCTGATGGTTACCGTGAAATGCTTTCCTAGTCCGGTCTGTCGAATTGCTGACTAAGGTTTTCAGTCGGCGAGACATTTCTTTTCGCCGTGACATCTCACCGAGCACGGAGACCTCTGGGTGAGCATTGGCTTCTCTTAGCTATGAAGTTTTTCAATCTTTCCAACTTTGTTTTGTTACGCTGACCCTGCCATGATCTCAGTGTGACTTTTTGGTTTCGTTGTGATCTCTTGGTGACTTCGTGATGTCTCTCCATGGTATTTTGTTTGGTGGTCCCTGCTCGATGTGTCGGGGAGATGTCTCCCTAACCCCTCCGTGTCTCGCTGATTATGTTACCCTTCGGTGTGACTCTCTTTCGGCCGCGGTGACTTCGCTGAGAAGTCTCCCCGACCTCTTTATGTTTTGCTAACAGTGGAGCCCTTGTTCCTCCCAACATTGATCAATGGTCCATGGGAAACCATCATTATGATCTGATGGCCATTGCCTGAGCACTCATGTGACTTGCCTAATCTTTATGCTCTGCGAGGAGAGCGTCTGCCTGCCATGTGTCACATGGACCCCACCTCTGAACTCGCGCCATAGTCCATACATTTAAATGGAGATCGATGGTCCCCGGATGACTGGCATCTGATCAACGGTGGGCACAGGAATCATATGTGGTGGCCTGGTTCAACAGCTAATGAAGATTTTAAAAGACAGCCGCCTGATCACTGTTGATCGATGGCCGATATTCATTTTTGCATGATAAGGGTTTTGAAGGTGTTTGCACGCGAAGACCTGAGAACTGAGACTTGATGGCGGTAGATGGAGGGTCGCTGGATCCGCTGAATTTGCATTCATGGTGACTCTAAGAATGGGATGGCATGTTTAGAGGTATGGGCGCATAGATTCTTGGGCTAATTTGATGTTGGATGACAGACTTGTTCTGGTCGCCAGGGTCGCCCATGTCTGTCCTGCCATATTTGACCTGATCGGATCTGCATCGAGCTTTCTCATGGATTCACTTGTCGTGAACATTCAATGTAGTCCTGATGTTGGGGGTGGACTGGTGACTCAACCTGCATGTTGTTTAGGGTTTTTCCTAGTCACCTAATGATATGTAAAGTCACCCTGGCTGGTTGCTTGTTGCTCTCCCTGTTCCTATAAAGGGAGATTTCATGGCTAGTGTGAAGGGTTCAGCTCCTTGGGTTCGCTCCCCAGGGTTCAGTCCCTTGGGTTTGGTTCCCTTGGTTCAGTTCCATTTTCTTGAGTTCTGGGATTAGCCTGGGATAGATTAGGGTTTGGTCTTAGGTCATTTTTGAGTCTGTAAACTGTAATGTTGAATTCCTCTGTAAATGCAATCAGTTAAGCAGGAATACATGAAGATGCTTATCTTTCATGCATATCATTAGATTGTCTCCACATTTGTAGACTTTTAATCATTTGAAGAAATGCATAATGTGTTTTTGTTCATCTTCTCATACTTCATGGGACTGTGTTATTTGTTGATAGGTCTGCTTCAAGGAAGCAGTTAAATCCTTTGAATAGGTAGCAGTGATTACTTGTTTGCAGGTTGGATTTGATAGAAGAGTCTGGTTGATACAAGAGCCGGATTGTCAGTGTAAGGCACTGATAGCTGATGTAAGGCATTAGCAAAAAAAAATACACTGATTGAGTCTTGCTTGTAAATGAATTCCATCTTTTGTGTGTGACTCCATGACCCCGGATTAGGCACTGATCTGTTTGCAGCCTGGTTCCTCTCAGAAAATAATTTATAAATCATTGAATATCCTTATTTAGTTTGTGTCCTATCTCCTTGTTGCTTCAAGGTTGAGCTACTAAGAATCTAGCCCCATTTGAGGTCCTCAATGCTTGACATCAGGAGTTATCTGCTATAAAAAGCAATGTCTGGTCTTCTTTGAGGCATTGTGTGGGTATACCCACCCTGGTTCTGCAGAGCCTAAACTGCAAAAGATCTCAGTCTTTGACTGAATCTTTTCAGTTGGTCCAGGTCCTCTAAGCTTCCCTTGATTGGAGTTGGCTACTCCATACGTAGAATAGGAGACCAACCTAGTTTACAAAGAAAAACAACCAACATGTGGATCACAGGTATGGAACCCTCATGCATGAAATTCAAACATTAATGCACAACCAAGGGAATTGCATTCATAACCACTAGCCAGGGGCTACCTAACTTCACTTTGAAGAGTTCAGACCTCAAGATTATATAAAAAAAAAATGTTTATGGATTTAGGTCTGACAAAAACTAACAAAACAATACTACCAAGAGGATGTAGAAAGAGCCTGTTGTGCATACAAATGGTGCTTATAGATGCATCATACCCATATTTATGCAAGAAGTTAATTAACATGATATCCTCAATTATAATGTTCACCTGAGACATTGGGTCAGTGAGAAAACCTGGTACAATGTTTTCGTTGATTCATGCAGGGATGTAGAGAGGAGACAGTTCCCTATTAAAAGCCATCGATAGGTCCTGTGAGGTGAAGGTTACACATAGACTATTACTCAGAGGTTGCACAAAGGGGATTGGTTGATATAGAAAAGAGGCCATCACACACACTAAATTATAATTTCACAAATCCCCTCAAAATGTTGATGTAGAGCAGGGTGGAGTAGGTTGATACAACACAATTCAAACACTTCTTCAAGTCTCAAAACCCTAACAATGGTGGTTCTCACTAAATCTTTCATATCACCAAGTAGGTCTTCAAACCTTGTTATCTTTGCATATATTTTAGAGAAGGCCATCAACCTTCAAACCTAATACCTTTTCAAATAATCATTAGGCTCCTTCACAACATATCCAAATAGGGACTAGTGTTGTTTTGGACCAAATTCTCCAGAATAGGTTTGCTACGTTGCTCCAAGGCCAATTTAGGCCACTTTTCCAAGGAAAGTGTATCAAATTCAAACAAAAATTATCAAAAATAAACTATATTAGTTCAATCACATCATATAGGGTCCCAATCTATAGTTTTTATCACCAAAACTCACCACCAATTTGTTGTCTTGCAAATTCACTATCCTACCTAGTTTCCTAAGCCTAACACATGAGGATGTTAAGGTAGGGCTTGGTCAAATCCACCCCAAACTCCATCTCCTACTCTACCCAATTCAAAAATCTCTAAGAGGATTCCAAATCGCTCCATTCCACTAAGTTTTTCCAAGATTCAATGGTGGAATGGGTTGCAACACATAGTTTTAGGCTTCAAATGCTTAAACCTGTGGTTTTTAGGTAGTGTATAGAAAATATCTTCAAACTACCCTAAATATCAATGAGAATAAAAAAACCACATGCAAATCCAAGTGAATTCACTGCCTCAAATTCTCACATATGTTTTAGATCAAAAACCACTGTATGGAGCTGTACAAATCTCAAAACTATAGGAAAACAATGAAATTCAACAGAAAATAGAGCTTTTTATATTGCTTATTCACCAAGATCACTTCTAGAAGTTGCCTCAAATTTTTTTAGGCCCTTTTAAACACATTCAAATAGAAAAACAATGTTCCACAACTATTTTTTGAACTTGTGACCGCTCACCTTCAGAAAATGATAAAAATTGCAAAGTTGCACAAGCAACTTTTGCAATATTTTACCAATATTTACAAAACTCAACTAACTGACCCTATATGACCCAAATACATAAAAAATAGTCATAATGGACCTTATTACATCCAAACATATGATGTAACACACAAAACTAAATCTTAGACCCTTATTTACATTATTTGACCAAAATTGCCATGGTGCCCCTACACCGACACCCAGAGAGAAAAGAATCTCAAGTTCCACCTGAGATCAACTCTTGCACTAATTTTCCATGCTTCTTAATATCCTCCTTTGACATCCATGTTGCATATTTAGGGGGTAAGCCTTGCCACTTCACATAATATTCATTATAGACCTTGTGCCTTGTTCTCTTCACCTCCTTAGTGTCCAAAATGGTTTCAAGCTTCAATGGCTCAGAAGGTGGCAAATATTTGACCCATTCTTCATCATCAACATCTGCATCAACACTTGTACTTTCATCCAAAAATCCCTTGAAAGGGTATAGGTCAACAACATTAAAGATAGAAGAGATAGCAACTCCATGAGGGAGTTCTATCTCATATGCATTAGCCCCAAACTTATGGACCACTCTGCAAGGCACAATTTTATTCATCAACAACTTGGTGTAATTTAATTTTGAAAACCTTTTATTCTTCAAATGAGAAAGGAACAAGTATCCCACCTTGAATTGTACATCCCTTCTTTTCAAATCAGCATGCTTCTTATACTTTTCAAAACTCTTCTGCAAATTGTCTCTAACTTGTTGGTGTATCTCCTTCATGGCTTCTATAAATGATTCTCCCTTATCACTCCTCTTCTCCATTCCCTTTAGATCTCTAAGCTCAAATACACCTCTTGGATTCAGACCATACACCACTTCAAAAGGGATTTTCCTAATGCTTCTATTGAATGAATCATTGTAAGCATATTCAGCTTGAGGAAGAACCAAGTCCCATTGTTTTCCATGCTCCTTTGTGAGACATCCCAGAAGATATCCAAGTGATCTATTGACCACTTTAGTCTAACCATCTATTTGTGGATGATAGACAGTAACAAAATTCAAATTGGTTCCAAGATTTCTCTAAAGGGTCCTCCAAAAGTGACCAATAAACTTTGAATCCCTATCCAAAACAATTATTAATGGAAGACCATGAATTCTAACTATTTCTTTAAAGAATAACCCTGCAATATGAGAAGCATCATTTGTGCATTTGCATGGAATAAAGTGAGCCATATTACTAGATCTATCAACTACAAAAAACACACTATCATAACCCCTTTGAGTTCTTGGCAAACCTAATACAAAATACATGCTTAGACTCTCACATGGTCTGCTAGGTATTGGTAAGGGCTGATAAAGTCCTACATTAGAAGTAGAACCCTTGGCTCTTTGGCAGATTGGTCAACTTTCCACAAAATTTCTAACATCTACTTGCACCTTTGGCCAAAAATAGAATCTGCTTACCTGATCCAATGTCTTATCAACCCCAAAATATCCTAAATTGCCACAATGTTTCTCCTTGATCAAATTAGCTCTCATGGAGCACTTTGGAATGCATAATTGAGCACCTTTAAACAATAATCCATCTTGTAACAGAAAATTAGAATATTCCTCATGAAAAGCATCTTTAAGCTGAGCACAAATAAAATATACCTCTTTGAAGTCATCATATTCAACAAACATATCCTTCAAGGCTTCTATTCCCACACTTTGAAGTTGGATTTCATGCACCAACATTAACCTCCAGCTTAGAGCATCAACTACCTTGTTGGATTGGCCTTTTTTGTGTTTGACGGTGAAGGTATAGCTCTACAAATACTCTACCCTCTTTACATGTCTGTGACTTAACTTATCTTGGCTATTCAAAAATTGCAAGGCATGGTTATCTTTGAAAATAATGAATTCCTTGGGAAAAAGGTACTGTCTCCACTTCTTAAGGGACTAAACCATTGCATACAGCTCTAAATCATATGGTGAATGCCTTATTTTTGCTTCATTAATATTTTTACTGAAGAAAGCCACTATTGTTCCTTCTTGGCTTAAAACTACACCAATTGCAAAGCCACTTGCATCACACTCTATAGTGAAAACCTTGTTGAAATTAGGTAAAGCAAGGATAGGTTTTTGTGCCACTCTATTGTTTAGATAATTGAAGCTTCTTTCTACCTCATCAATCCATTGGAATCTCTTTCTTTTATCTCCTTTAATGGTGTCAATGACTGGTGAGCAGATGTGACTAAAATTCTTGATAAATTTGCTATAGAAAGTTGCAAGTCCATGAAAGCTTTTTACCTCCCCTACTAATTTTGGAGTTGGCACACTAAGAATTGCCTCTACTTGAGTGGGATCTATCTTCAATGAACCCTTGGATATCACAAAACCAAGACACACTAGCTACTCTTTCATGAATTCATATTTTTTGAGGTTTATCAACTTCTCCTCATTCAATCTTTGCAAAACCATGTCAAGATGTTGCAAGTGCTCTTCCTTATTCTTGCTAAACACAAGTATGCCATCCAAATACATAACAAAAAAATTTCAAATAAAAGGCTTTAAAAATTCATTCATTAACCTCATAAATGTGGTTGAAGCATTTGATAGTCCAAAGGGCATTACCATCCACTCATACAAACCTTCATTAGTTTTAAATGCAGTTTTCTATTCATCTCCTTCAATTCCCTTATCCTAATATGATGATAGCCATTTTTTAAATCAATCTTTGAAAAATAACATGCACCTTCCAAGCAGTCCATTAAATCCTCCATTATAGGTATTGGAAACCTATATCTAATGGTAATTTTGCTGATTTCCCTTGAGTCAGTACACATTCTCCAATCCCCATCCTTTTTGGGAGCTAAAACAATAGGGACAACACAAGGGCTCAAACTTTCCCTAATTAGTCATTTATCTAATAATTCTTGGACATGCCTTCTTATTTCTTCATTTTGTTTAGGGGTCATCTTGTATGCAACCTTGTTTGGAAAATTTGCACCAGGGGTCAGGTCTATATGGTGGTTGACATTTATCATGGGAGACAAAGAACTTGGAAAGTCATCAACTGCAACTTCTTTGTATTTTTCTGACAGGGCTTGAACCTCACTAGGTATACCCTCAACCTTTTTTACTGCTAAAACTGATTTAGGTCCGATCACTAAGGAAAATCTCTAACTACCTTCATCCTTCAAAGTTTTCAAAAATTCTTTTTCTCCCACTACTATAACACTAGACCCAACTTGTTTGTCAAATTCTTCATCTTATAGAGGTGTCAAGATGAATGAAGTCCCATATTTGTCTATCACATAAAAATTTTTATGGCCATCATGCTTGGCTTTCCTGTCATAATGCTAGGGTCTTCCTAGTAGCAAGTGAAAAACATCCATGGGGATAATGTGACAAATGATTTTATCTTTATACCCCCCAATATTAAACTCTACCCATGTTTACTCATTCACCAAAAATTGTCGACCCTTATTTAGCCAATATACTTTGTATGGTGTGGGGTGTGGAATTCTCTTCATATTCATTTTTTCTACCATTTCTAAGGACACCAAGTTATCAGGAGAACCTGAATCAACAACTACTTTGCATACCTTTCCATTTGACTTGCATGTGGTCCTAAACATGGATTTACTTTGTGGAGGCTCTTTGACTATTGGCACCTTAATGAGTGTCCTTCTCATCATCAAAGACTCACCTATCTTAGGAGCAACATGTTGAGATGGTGAATTAACACTTTCATTGTCTTCTTCATGCACAATTTGGGTTCTACGCTCACCTCCATGGGAACTTGATGCTTGTTTATCTAGGCACTTCCATGTTGGATGTCCAAATTAGTTGCAATTGTAACATCTTCCTAACAAGGTATTTGAACCTCTCCCTTGTCCACCAAACCTTCCTCTACCACTAGGTCTTCTTCCTCTAAAATTAAATTTTCCACTTGAAACACCACTTTGTTCTTGGTGGTTGCTTGATTCTCCTTGTTTTTTTTATGACCTCCCTCTTGCACCAAAGTTGCCTTTACCTCTGAAATTATTTCCCCTACCTCTTCCTTGCTGCTCTTGTCTTCTTTTTATCCTTTCCTTTTCCTTGATAGCCAACTGAAAATACTCCTCAACTATCCTAGGTATTGTGAGACAAATTTCATCTTGAATGTTGAGTCTAAGCCCATTTAGATACCTTGCAACCTTTTCTACCTCATCTTCAGTATGTCCTGCTCTAATACTCAATTTATGGAACTCTTCAGTGTATGCCATCACATCCAACTCCTTTTTCTTTAAATTTTAAATCTTCCTAAAGGTCTGAATGACATAATCTATAGGCACAAATTGTGGTTTCACCTTTGCTACCATTCTATCCCATGAACTTATCTTAGACTTTCCTTTCTTTACTCTCTCCTCTTGAACATAGTTCCACCATGTTAGGGCAGGGCCCTTCAACTTGGTTTTTTCAAACTTCACCTTCTTATTGTCTTCTACCTCCTCAAATTCAAAGAAATTATCAAGAGCATCTATCCAACCCAATACTTCTTCACTGTCCATCTTTCCACCGTACATAGGCACTTCTACCTTCACCTTTGGTGTTGTAGACACGTAAAATATATTGATTGACATTGTGCATTTGATCCTGACTTACTAACATCGTTTCTTCCCGAATCATCCCTCGTTCTAACCATTTAATCAAATCCCCCTATCTGATTAAATTTGTCAATAGTCATCTCTTAATTAAATAAATCATTTTATCTGATTAAGTCAATTCCTTCTGTTAATTAAATCAACCCATCTGATCTAATTATCCCTATTTTAATCAATTTATTTGATTAAATCTCTAAAGTCTATCCATTAAATTAAATAAATTAAAACCTTATTTGATTTAATCTATCATCATCTCTTTTAATTAAATAAATAAAAATCCTTATTTAATTAACCTCTTGGCATATTCCTCTCTTATTTGATTTAAATAAAATCCATAAATTTAAGCCAAATAAGTCACATCATCAAATCTCCTGTTAAATTAATTAACCCTTGATTAATTTAATCTAATCTCATGTCCCATCCTCTAGATAATGCAAGTTGCACATGAAAAAAGATTTAATTCATTTATTAAATCCCTATTTTCCCTCACATGGCATCTTTTGGAATATTCTCTCAATTTTAATTCAAAAATTCCAAGTCAACATGTACATCCATCAAGGCAATAACTTCATCTTACACGTGCTTTTCCTTGAGCCAAGTGGCATTTATTGCATTTTCCCTTCCCTCTTGCATGTGATTTCAACAAATTTGAATTTCAAATATTGGCATTTATTGGCACAAACCCAAAATATTGCACATCCATCATCCATTCATAGCTTGACAAGTGGCACCATATCATTGGATGAATGTTAGTCCCGCATTGCTCAAATTTGGACTTTCATCCATCTTGAATTCCTATAAGTAAAGAGCTCATATCTTCATTTGATCATCCACAATCCAAGCAAAGTTACCATGCTCAAATATCTCTTGAATTCCATCTCTTATCATTAAGTCATAGCTAGGTTTTGTAGATTTTTGGCTTGGAATCTTCATTCTTCATCAACAAAGTGGATCAATCTGTTCAACATTAGAATCTTGCATCTTAGGAATTGGGAAAGTGGATCAAATTGGCACCAATTCCCCCATGGGATCATGAGTTTGCACATCTAATTAGGATTTGATCTTCATTTTATCATTTCATTGTGTTCTTTGTTATTTTCTTTCCTAGTTTGAGGTTGTAAATGGATTTCATGGGGAATCTTTGTTTTGGCTTGCAATTACTTGTCTAACTCATTTATTCTTGTTGTTTGGTAGGTACTAAGGCTTGGGTTTGCACATTTGGCGCTAGAAGGAGGGTTGGATATCATTATTTCTAACATTTTCTTACAATTTCCACATTTTTCTTCACACATAGGAAATTCCAACGCGGGCTCGTCAGCGTCGCTATTTTAGCACCACGGGCTCATTAGCATCGTTGTTTTGGCACCGTGGGCTCGTCAGCATCACTATATGGTACCGCTGGACTCATCCTGCCAAAAAAATTTAAAGTTCTAACTCTGTCGTTGGACTCGTTGAATTGCGGGGATTTTTGAAAATTTTGAAAACAATGACGCTAGGGATAAACTGCGACGCTAGGTGAAAAGTGCGACACAATTGTGCTCTCTGTCCTGACACAGAGTGTCACTGACTGGTAAGTGGCGCTATGAGAGCACCGCTGGGGAGACAAATTGTGATGCTGGGAGACAGTAAAAAGGGAAAATTTGATTTTAGCACGTGTTTTTGATTTATGATTGATTTTTTTTCTGTTTCCTAGTTTTTAATTTCTATGTTTTTCTAGAATTTGATTGTTTTTCTCCTTTGTAGGTTGGAAATCGAAAAAAAAGGAAGGAGGAGCATGGTGATGATATTTTCTTCAATCAAAGTGTTTTTTAAACACTTAAGTGTTTGTTTAACACTTCTTTTAGAATTTGTTATCTTTTCATTCTTAGAACACTAACTTTCATTTGGGCTTAAAAAGAACCTTTCAATTTCTTCTTGCAAAGGTTAAAATGAACAATAGGATCAACAAATTACTAGATTTTGTTTCTTGGATTAAAAAATTGAACAAAGGTCTTTCACTTGTGATTTGGTGCTTTAAAATGAACTCACATATTGCTTTGAGGATTTAAAAAGAACAAGTTTAGCTTTGTTTTTGTGAGGGCTTACTTAGACTAAAGCCATAAAAAAGGATGTATGTGCTTCTCTCATTCTTTATAGTGATCTTGAGAATCAAAAATCCTTTTTCATGACTTTTGGATGAGACAAAGTAATCACCTCCACACTTCGATTTGGGCTTAAAATTGAACAAAATCTTGTGTACTGAGTGTGAGTGGGGGAATTTTCATGTATATTCTCTCTCTTTGTTGCTATAAAAGATTGATCGAGTTATGATTTTTTTTCTTCATTTGATTTTGTTTATCCTATTGGGCCTGTGTTGTGGGGAAAAGTACTCACCCAAGGGAATGACTCAACTGGTAACACTCTAAATACAAGAGTATTTCCAGCCGGGATATAAATGTGGATATTGGACGAAATGCCAATATCATGCAGTTGACTCCGATAAGATGGATCCAAAAGGGGACTCTTGCCACGTTGGGTCAACTCCTATGAACGAAAAGTCCTTATTACAACCCATGTGCTAGAATTTTCCAAAATCCTTTAATCTATTTGTTGGTGCAAGAACGGTCATTCTGAAGCCGCCCCACACTTTTATGGGCTTCTAGTAGAGATGGAAAACATGCCATGGGATTTTCATGGGTGTTGATGCTTGGTTGCCCCAATTGACATTAATGAGCCGTGGAGGGGAGCTAGTGGGTCAAGCATCTAACCATTCGCTAGAGATAAGCGTAGCTAGACTTGTCCAAGTGGAAATCCAACAAATATTGTCTTTCACATCCATAGGATTGTACTTGTTCTTGGGTTACAAAAATATATTGCTTGATCAAAAACAAATAAAAAAAAACACTTAACATCATCCAAATTTCAAACCCTTTTGGAGACAAATATCATTGACTCGATCCATATGTTATTGCTTTCCCTTGGGATTCACATCCTTAGAGGTTTCTAAACATTGGATTATATCTTGATTTGTCTCCTTAAGTAAACAATAGGAGAACCCTTGCCTTAAGTTAATTGAATAAATTAAGACATTGGATATCTTAGCTTGAAAACCTAATTGAAGAAAGTGTTTTTGGTAAAATAAAGACATTAAGCAAAAGCTAAGCAAAATGAACTTTCATATGTGTTGAAGACTCACAATCCCAAAGCAAAAATTCATTGAAAGTGAATGTTCAAATGAAATCAATCCTTGGTTACAAAGGTCTTTAGGAAGCATTTGCATGCTCTTCAATACCTAGGTCTAGGAAAACAAAGTGTTCTTTTTAGGTTCTTTTTAGGATTGAAACATATCAAAATCTTTTCATCCATCCCCCAAAAACATAAAAAATAAACATAATCTCACAAATAACCTTTTGGAAAATATTGAAATCATCCTTAAAGTGCTAGGCTTTGTGGAAAAATAAAAAATCACCAAAATCATTGAGACCAAGTCCTTAAAAACATTTATCAAAACACCTTTGGCTAGTCATGTGTAGATACATCCTTTTGCATATACTTAGTCAAAGTTATCAAAAATCATCTTGTCTAGCTTAGTGTCTGTAGATGAATCCTTCTTCATATACTTAGTGAAACAATCATCTTGTTTGGGTAGGTGTGGGTAGATGCATCCTTCTCCTCACACATATCCAAATCATCATCCTTTGAACAAAGCTATCCCTTAGATCATCATCCAACATCTTAGGGTCTTTTTGTTCAAAATCAAAAGCAATTCAAAATCAAGATCAAGGACAAAAATCCAAAATCCAAAATCAAGTTAAAAATCAAAATCCTAGAAGCCTAGCATTTCATTCAAGATTTACCAAAAGCCAAAAAATCCATAACATCCATCCTTAAACATCATCATCATATCATCATCACCTTTGATCCTAAAGGCATCCTAGAAATTTCTACTTTGGGGCATAAGATAAAGATCAATCCAAAGAATCAAGAGATTCATCTCCCATATTCTCAAAAATTGATCCTTGTTTTATGGTTCTAACTAGATCTCAATACAAGAAAAGTATGGAAGCCAACAAAGAAACACCCGCTTCAAGCAATCTTAGCCAAAAAAATGCAAAAATGAATCCAGCCAAACCAAGTAATCTGTTGACCCTCTCATCATCACAAAATCTACAAGAAGAAAACTAGGGAGAGGACTTTACTTTTGGAATGTCTCGTGAGGAAATGACAGAAATGCTCCAAAATCTGGACAACCATAGAATTATCGACATCAGGATGAGACTTAACCCTTCGTTGTACATGCTTGAACTAGCAAAACAAGGGGCCAAGTTGCCTTCTAATTTTTATGTGAGTACTATAGTAGAGACATCTTTTCCACCAATCTCATCCACCATCCCCATTTCATCTACACCCCCATCTCAAAACATCATGCAAAACATCTCACAAATCACAACATCATTTGCTCCAACCCAACCCAATGTTAACAAGGGAAACACATTCCTCAATGCACTTCAAGCACATACCCTTGTTAATAATCAAAACTTGGACGCAAACGCCACCTTGGAACAAAAAATTCCCCAAAACCCATTGCACAAAAATGTTCCTCTCACTTTACATTATGACCCATCATCAACATTTTTCCACGGATCACCACAAACACCTCTTCTCAAAAATTCACAAGAAGAGGGAGATATGTTCGGACTAGGGGGCATATTTGACACCACACAACAACTAACACCCCTTACATTTCCACCTATCCCACCACTACCATTGTCATCCATACCACTCCTTGGTTTAGGGCTTCCCCCTCTACCAAATATTGATCAAAACAACATCCCAACCATCAACCAAAGCATTTTGTTTATTGCTCAAAATTTGTCGTCGACATCGCAACAACAGGAAAACAACACACAAATAATTGCAACATCATCAAACACCCCCATAACATCACAAAGCATGGTCTTCCAAGGGCCAATCACATCAACAGTGCCACTTACCACACCAACACCACCATCCACTAATCAAATAATCAACACAACATCACCATTCACCACCACCACAAATGCCATTCTGAATCCTCCACCACCCCCACCACCACCAACATTCACCACATCAAACCAATACAACGCGGCATCGCAAGCTGCTTTTCAAAGAGGATACCAACAAGTGCAGAAACAAAAGGCCATACACCTAGCTACCCAACAAGCCGCTCAAGCTACGCAAGTTGCCCAAGTTGCACAAACCGCATTACAAGCACAACAAGCCCAAGCGTTATTGCAACAACAACAAGCTGCTCAAGCCACACAAGCATTACAAGCACAAAAGGCCACACAAGCAAAACTTCTATTACAACAACAAGCAGCACAAGCACACGCAACACAAGCACAAGCTCAATATCAGGCTTAGCAAGTGCAAGCACAAGCACAACTTCTTGCACAAGCAACACAATTGCAAGCATATCAACAAGAATTAAAGCAATATCAAGAACAACAAGAAGCAACAAAATTGGTAGCCCAACAACAAGCATTATGGGAACAACAACAAGCACAACAACAAGCATTGTTGGAACAACAACAAGTTCAACAACAAGCACAAATCTTAGCACAACAACAACAAGATCAACAATAGGCGTTGTTCATACAAAATTAGGTGGAAGCCTACCTTGCTCGCCAAAATATACAAATACCATCGAACAACACACTGACCAACCCACCCATCCAAACCACGATTGCAATACCCCAAAACACCTTCATCCCACCCCCTAATCTACAAAATGATGTGACGACACAACTCAGGTTGCTCTCGCAACAAGTGCTCAACCTTGAATTAGGGTGAATGACCAAAACACCAAGAAACTTGTGTCCCTATCCATTTGATAGGAGCTTAGAAATGAAACCATTCCCTAAGGGATTTGAAATCCCCAAATTTGATAAATATCGAGGGATGGGAAACCCTGAAGATCACATCAGGGAATTCCAGGTTCATTGCATGGAGGTCGCATATGATGATACTTATTTCATGTGATTATTTCCTAGAAGCTTGGAAGGCCCCGCTATCGAATGGTTCTCTCGCTTACCTTTAGGCATTAGAACATTCCAAGAAATTAGAGATGCATTCATTAAGAACTATGCATGTAACATTGGAATGGATGTTAGTCTCAAAGAACTCTCAGCTCTAAAACAAGGAAAGAATGAATCTTTCACTTCACTCATTCAACGATGGTGATCCAAGGCCAATCAAAGCAAGTGGACCATTCCAGAAGAACAACAAGTTTGCAAAATCATAGCCAACCTTGAAGGCCGCTTGGAATTTCATCTCAAGGTTCAGGGCATCACCACATATGATCAATTAATCTCCAAGGTGCTTAGCATCAAAAGAGCCCTTATAACTCAACCCATGGAATCAACATCATATCACAAACAACAAAATAATCGCCCACCATCAAATTATAATGATAAACCTCACATGTGGGCAAGGAATAAAAACATCACTAATGATGCCACTAATACATTTGACTGCAAAATACGACGAAACTGTCTGACAAAATATGTAAAATTCAATGTTTGTCGGGTGCTTGTAAAATTTGATGTGTAATTTCCAATTTTTTTGAAAGTTTATCCCCGACGTTCATCAAAATTTCGATGAACCTGGGGTTCGTCGAAATGTTGGCTATTATTTTCGTCGAATGTTCGACAAACATGAAAAATTAAAAAAAATCAAATTGTGGCCGACATAAAGAAAAGTGAGTTCGCACCTAATTTATTGTGACAGTGTTTTGCTGTACTTGAGACAGTTTGTGGAGAACTAAGGACGATTTTCTTGGAAAAAATAAAAAAAAATT
This sequence comes from Sequoia sempervirens, assembly GCA_007258455.2. Taxonomy (NCBI): domain Eukaryota; kingdom Viridiplantae; phylum Streptophyta; class Pinopsida; order Cupressales; family Cupressaceae; genus Sequoia; species Sequoia sempervirens. The sequence continues at coordinate 88,896 of VDFB02011431.1, forward strand.
CAAGAAGATATCACTAGGTTGAGGGTAGTCATTGTCTTTTTGCAGAATTCAGTTGTGAAGTCAGATTTGTAGTTCCAGGTTTAAAAATCATATTTTAAAGCAACATCTCATCATATTTCATTTTTAGAGGTTAAGGGTTTTGAGAATTTCATGTCCAGATTTTGTTGTGTGGAATCACCATAAGATCACAATAGAGGAACAAATTTTTGTGACTATAATTATGTGATCCATAACTGTATTGGTCATGTGGCACAATTGTGCTATAACAAATACAGGATGCATTCATGTGTGACCCAAGTTTAATGTGGCTATGTTGTGATAGAAATGGAGGCACTCATATAATGTAGTTAATTCGAGGTTGTATAATGTAGGTGTCAATCATCATTGGGTGCATTCAGGTTGTCTCAAGTTTAACAGGTTAGGATGTAATTATAGCATGATCGAAGAGTGATTACCTCTTGCTGCAATAAAGAGCCTATAACTCTGGTTGATATGCAGAGTGGTTGTGTTATATCAATTATGTAGTGCATTCAAGCACAACCCATGTTTAATGGGCTATTCTAGAGAGTGATCAAGATTTTCTAAACCTTAGAATGTTACGACATATATTTGCATAATCTAAAATTCCTTCAGAGGCTTTTGAAGTATCAATGTATCCTATATAGGGTTTAGAATAATTTTTTTTAAAATAAATAAATGATGTATTTCCCTGTAATTAGATAATGTGGAGATCTAAATCTTCCCCAGCACACTATCCTCTTTGGCATTGTATTGTATTCATTACTCTAGCTACTAGGTTTTTTGCATGTGACATCTTTAATATCTTCATGATCGTGGCTTTTAAATAGATCTCAGTCTTTTCTTTAATCATTTTCATGGTAACCCTTGAGTTCCATAATCCACCTTCAATCTCTTCTAAGAACGTTGTCTTAAGCTAGACTGCATAGTATGCATATAAAGCAAGTCCTTCATACCTGCCATTGTTCCAAATCACCACTCACTGTCTTGCTTAAAATGTTGCCTCCATAAGCACAATAGCATGTTTTAAAATCATGGTTGCCAGTGATTGACCATTAAGGTCACCACTTTCATCATGAAGATACAATGATATTTTTTTCTTCAAACTCAAGGCATTGTGGAAGATAACATTGTGAATTATTTGTTGTGTACGATTTGATTTCAACATTTACTGCTTTTGTTAACCTCCTTTAAGACTGGTATTATATTGTACCCTCGGCCATTAATATCAAACAGCTCACTCACTATCACTTTGAAGATTCCTTTCATGAGCATCCTTCTATAAAATCAAACTATGCCCTATAGACTGCCTACTTACTACAGGGGACTCATTGTTTCATGGTATTGTAGTTCTTAAGATCCTTCAACCTTATTGACACTAATTCACAGTCCACAAGGTATTATTCACTATTTTTCCATCTTTGGTGAGTCTCAAAACATTGCTCAAACATGCAATCCACTCACCTCCATTATACAATATTAATGGCTAAGAAGAAACATTGAACCTATGATTACCACTGTTACTTCATTTGGATAGTCATTCCCTGATTGCATTTGCCTTGTCTAACACTACCAAAACAATTTGAAAAACCCCTAAGGTCAGCAAGGGGGTAAGGAAACTCACTGTTAAAATCTCCACTTTACTATGCAAGGTTTGAGCTTTATTATCTTGTCACTGCTTAGCCTATTTTTGATTGTCACATCTCAAGTGACTGCCATTCTTCTTACCGTAGATTGCATTTACAAATGTCACTAAGCTACATAGTGTGCTTGTTATTGGCTACAATCTTTAGATTGTAAGATTTTGTTATTACCTACAATGTCTCAATCTTTCTGGTATTGCAACCTCACTAATCCACTATAGTTATTGTTTATGTTTCTACGGAGGCCTAGGGTTTGTACCCCAATCATGCTCTTACCAATGCTTCTGCTATTTTTTATTAGGGCTCTCTCAATGTTGAGGGCCCTAGGATAAGCTTGTCAAGTAAGAAGTGACACATTGCATCTTTTTAACCAAAAGGATAACTCAGGAGTTGACATTAGCAATGATGACGTCTCCTCAATCATTGCTCCATAGGAATGGGTCACTTGCTCTTACTAGCCTCGGCCACCTCCATTGTTGTATTTTGTGATCAAGTTCAATATTCTGGATTTAGGAGTCTTTAACAAATTG
>VDFB02011431.1:91186-124926 GCA_007258455.2 Sequoia sempervirens
AAGAAGAATGAAGGATCTAGTAGTAGTCAAAACTATAAATGAGATAACACCTACCATACTTGAGATCAAAACAATGGAGACCAAAGAGGAAGAGGAAGAGGACCGAGAAGAGGAGGCTTCTTTGGAACCTATTTCCAGTGTGGGGAAGGGCATAGAGCATTTTGAGTGTCCTCAACATCAGGAAAGGATAAATGTAAGAGTTGAGGGTAATGCACAAGTTGCACATGTAGATGAAGATTTTGAGTCTTTGCATTCTAAAGATGTAGAAAGAGGAGACTTGTTCTTGTTACCAAAAGAGAATTGTTGAACGAGGAGAAAGAACTAGCTCAAAGAAAGAATCTGTTTCGTACAAGATGTAAGTGTGAAGGTAAATTTTACAATATGATTATTGATGGAGGTAGTAATGATAAATTTTTTTAGAAGAAATGGTTAGTAAGTTATAGTTGGAGAGAAGAAGGCATCCAAATCCATACCTGATTGCTTGGTTGTAGGACCATAAAGCTTTGGTCAATGAACAATATTTGGTAAAGTTCAAGAATGGAAATTATCATGACGAGGTGTTGTGTGATAGTATGCCTATGGATGTTTTTCATATGTTGTTAGGGAGACTATGATAGTTTGATCAATGGGTAGTACATGATGGACATGCCAACACCTATTCCTTGATAAAGGATGGAGTTCGTCATAAGTTGAAACCCCTGAAAGAGGTGGAGGAAAAAGGTATGTAGTAATGCCAACATCTATTTAGTTGATGGAATAATTTTTTTAAGGTATGAAGCATGAACATATGTGTTATTCTTTGTTTCCTAGAGTTGATAGAGATGATGATAAAGAGATACCTGTAGAGGTTTTAGATTTATTGGACATGAGTTTCAAGATATTGTATCTAATAATGTACCTGAGGGTTTACCTCCCATGAGAAAGATTAGTCATTAGATGGACCTAATTCTTGGAGCCAATTTTATGAATAAGGTATCCCATTAAATGACTCCAGCAGAGAATGAAGAGTTGAATAAACAAGTGCAAGAGCTATTGCAAAAGGATTGATTTAAGAGAGTTTGAGTCCACATGTGGTACCTATAGTACTAGCACTAAAAAAGGATGGGGAATAGAGGATGTGTACAGACTCCTGATACATCAACAAGATTACTATCAAGTATAGATTTCCCTTTCTTAGGATGGATGACATAATGAATTTTTTGAGTGGATTTGAGTACTTCACGAAGATATATTTGAAGAGTGGATATCACCAGATCTAGATTAGAGAAGGAGATGAATGGAAGACAACCTTCAAAACCAAGGAGGGCTTGTACGAGTGGTTAGTCATTCCTTTTGGCCTAACCAATGCATTGAGCACATTCATGCGGCTCATGAAAAAGGTATTAAAAGAGTTTTTGGGTATATTTGTTAGTGTTTACTTGGATGATATTCTAATTTTCAGCAAGACACTAGAAGAACATTTGATGCATATTAGAAAGAAGAAGTGTAGCTTTGTGAAGAGAGAGTTGGTATACCTAGGATTTGTTGTCTTATTAGATGGTCTTAGGATGGACCTAGAGAAGGTGAAAGCTATCATTGAATGGCCTACACCAAGGAGTGCTACAAATGTGAGATCTTTTCATGGTTTAGCAAGTTTTTATAGAAAGTTTATCAAAGGTTTTAGTAGTATTTGTGTACCCCTAACTGAAACAATGAGAGGGGATAAAAAAGAATTCAAATGGACTACAGGGGTAGTGAAGAGTTTTGATATGTTGAAGAATAAATTCATAGAGTAACCTATTTTAGTACTTCCATATTTCAACAAGGTATTTTAAGTAGATTGTGATGCTAGTGGCAATGCCATTGGAGCTATTTTGAGTCAAGAAGGTAAGCCCATTGCTTAAGTTAGTGAAAATTCAAAGAAATGAAGACACTATTTATTTCCAAAAGGGTTTGTTTTATTTATTGATCATCAAGATTTATAATAATTGAATAGTCAAGGGAAGTTGAATCAAAGGCATTTTAAATGGTTTAATTATATCTATATTGCTCTACCACCGTTGATGGTTTCACTTGGCCAAATGAGTATACTATGGGGAAACAATCTCCATTTGTGAGCTATGCATGAGTTGATGTGGCATGCACATTATTTACTTCAATACATCAGCACCAACCTCCCACTATTCCTATGCCTACCCCCCACCCTAAGGCCTATGGGATAGTGGGGTTATAGATCCCATCGCCAGTGCAGTTGGTGTGGCCTTGCAAGGGTGGGGGGGAGGTTATAGCCCCTCCTCGAGGTAGAGGTTGCTTGTTTTGGTTACAATTCCCCCAATATAACTAGTGCTTGTAACCTGAATGCATTACCGAGGATGTGAATGGATATGAATTCAGGTTTATCTCTCTTTGGCCCACTTCTGGGATGTTGTCTGTGAATGAATCCGGTCGACTGTATGATGATGGAATCAGACTGTTGATCTATTTCTATCGATAAATAATCAAGGGCAACCGGGGATGGGAACATATACAATACATCTACCCCTCACTTTTGCTCCATGTCCATTCACGAACACGAGGGATAGAACTCCTTGATTCCCTAGCCTAAGATTATATTATATTTCCATATTTATAACTGCTTCTCCCATTACCAAGCTTAGGACTCCTCCCACTCTTGTTGTCAGGAGGTAGAAACGGTGAGAAAGCCACTCCATCGGGGCCATTGTGCAAGGGTGAGGTATGGGGTTGCTCATCGACACGACATTGTAGCTATGAGATCAAGGTAAACAAATTAAGAAGTGATAAGAGAGATAGGTTTCAAGAGCTAGCGAGAGGAGGTAGGTTGGTAGCTAGACTAGGAGCAGGAGGTTTGTAGTGTATTACATCTAGAATTGGGTCTTCACTTCAGTGTTGACAAGGCAGATAGTTGGTGTTGACAAGGAAGAAGGGTATATGGATGCTTTGATAGTTGGTGTTGCGAGTTCCTTATTGTAGTTGTCGAAAGGAATGGGGATCCCACCCCACTGAAATGGTTATAACGATGAGGTTGCTTCCATTTGATCGACCTTTCTCGATTCTATACTTTGTTCTCTAGGGGGCTTAACTAACTTCTCCACCCTCAATTGGCCATCTTAACTCATCACTTGATACCGGTGAGTGGGGGGAGAGTGGTGAGTGGGGGGGGAGTGGTTTGTGGGGGGGAGTGGGAGGTGCTCCCCCTTTTTTTGATCAAATCAACCATCATGGCCTTCCCTCCCTCAACGTCTTTGTTGCATTCCTCAGAATATGAATGCTCCCCGGATGATGATGTTGGGCTGCTCAACACCCTATCGGGTGTATTGCTACCAGGCTACGAACCTATTGGTTCTCTTTCTTGTGAACCACTCGATTAATAAATTGAGGGTTCTAGATATGGGGCACTCCCCTGACCATATGTGGGGAGGGCCTTTAGGCACTCGATTAAGAGATTAAATAGCCCCCTATCTATCTATCTATCTATCTATCTATCTATCTATATGGATCAATAACAACTATAAGGAGGCTGTAGGCTAGTCTCGGGTCCTCAGAGGGCTTGAAATGAACACCCCCCATTGAAACTAGACCCCCTAGTGCTACACTAACCCCCTGCCTACCCACCCACCCATCGGGGACTCGAGGGGACCCTTTCCACAAGCCCCTACCCCTATGAGCCCTATCCTCTATTGTGGGGGTGGGGGGTCTCTGAATTTCTATAGTTGGGACTGACTATCATTTAGGCTACACCCCTAGGGAGGGAGTTGAACTAGTTGAATTTCGATTATACATTCTAGATATAAATAAAGGAGGGAGGGAGAGAGTTCAAGAGCTACCCACCCTTCATTCTTTTCCATCGGGCCATCCTAACTATTTTCTTCTCCTTACCTCACCTTTGCATGGTTGCTTAACTCACTATAGTGAAGGTAGGTTCCTCAAAATATGTGAAAGAAAGCTCCATCGGGGGTGGGAAGGTGATGGATGTTACTACACCAGAAGGAAGGCTAGGCAAGACAGTTGTTAATTTCCCATGCTTTCAATTTTGCATCATTCTACAACATCAGGTTGAAGTTTTGGATCTCACAACATTTCATTTTACCATCGACCCCCCCACCCAATAGAATTCTCCCTCTCACTAGCTGGAAGGGTTCAATCAGTCGATCAAGAAGTCTCAGCCACCTAGATTTAGAGTTGTTAAGAAAGGAGGATATTAGCAGCACCGGGGGCTATGATATGGGCTTCAGGATCCTTGCCTGCCTTTATTATTGCTTGGGACATATGATCCAAGAGAAGGGAGCCACAACTAATGCAAGCGTAATGTTAAGGTGATGTTGAAGTGTGTGTTCACGTATTATAATTTGGATTTGACACTAAAGAGGGTTGAGGGCCCCTAGGGAACTATCTATGGCTATAGCTATAGTCAGGCTCTCCCCTGACCCTACCCTAATCCATAGTTGTGTTGGATGAACTATGAACTGGTTCCCCCTCAACTCTATATTTGATGGCGAATTGAACAATGAAGTGATGAACTACATCAAACACCGATATTCGGTGAACAAAGGTGGCCCCCTGTGAGAAGGAGAGGTTGACAGCTGATTGTAATAATTGGCAAAAAATAAACTATCCAAAACATATTTCTAGAGTGGGTGGTGTTATAGGAGCAGGATATCTAGAAGTGAGTCATCTATCAAGGGAGGTGTAGATTGACTATCTCATTCATGTATGTTGAAAACTCCATATCCTCATGTATCTCCACCTCACCTCTACTTTTCATCTCATGACATCATTTATCTAATGTCATCCCACTCCTTCTCCCATCTAGTCACATGTGAAATCAATACCATGTTCTACAGGTACAGAAAGATTGATGAGTCCAAAAGGAATAGTCCTATCAAGATATGGTCTATCAATCCCTTTGTATTAGTCTAAGTGATATGATGGGTCAATCATTTTCCTTATTAGTACATTAACGATGGCAGCTATAGTTCATCTGCTATTGGTCTGGCCATATTGGTTATTACTTTTCGGATCCAAGGAACCATTATAGTAAAATCTATCAATCGCATGAAGGGTCGAGTAGCACCAACATGAATTGTTTGAGTTATACATTTGTTTTGAAGCAAGGAGTGGAAGATCTAATAGTGTTGGGGATTTCTTAAGAGGCAAAATTTGTTAACAAAAATGCAAATTGAAGTTGTTGGGTTTAATGAACTCAAGAGCTTGTATCTTGAGGATCCTAATTTTGTAGAGGCTTGGAGAGCTTGCATGGATCCTATCAATTTGGATAGGACAAGATGGTTGGATTTCATAATATAAGATGGTATGTTGTTTAGAGGAAGCCAGTTGTGCATTCCAAGGAGTTCCATGAGAGAGAACCTTATCAAGGAGAAGCATAGTGGGGGATTAGCTAGACACTTTGGTCAAGATAAGACCATTGCTATTGTTAGTGAGCACTATTATTGGCCACAGTTGTAGTAGGATGTGAAGAAGTTTGTGCACAGTTGTAGACTATCAGATGGAAAAATGTTCAAATTAAAATACTAAGTTATATCAACCATTACCTATACCATAGAGGCCATGGGAGGACATCAGTATGGATTTTGTTCTTGGTTTACCAAGGACACATAGAGGACATGATTCAATATTTGTGGTGGTGGTCAGATTTTATATGATGACACATTTTATTCCTTGTAAGAATACTAATGATTTTGTTCATACATTGTAGAGTTGTTTTTTAGGGAGGTGGTGAGACTACATGGTCTACCCAAGAGCATAGTTTCAAATCGAGATACCATATTTTTTGGTTATTTTTGGAAGATATTATGGAAGAAGTTGAAGACTGATTTGAAGTTTAGTTGTGTACACCATCCACAAACTGGTGGATAGATAGAAGTGGTGGATAGGAGTTTGGGTAACCTACTACAATGCTTGGTAGGAGATAAACCCAAGGGATGGAATTTGATTTTACCATAGGAAAAAATTGCTTAAAACAATTATGTCAATAGGAGCACTGGTAAATCACCATTCCAGATTGTATATGGGAGTAGTCCAAGGAATGCTTATGAGTTGAGGAGGATGGAAAATGGAGAGAAGACAAGTGTCAAAGCTGAAGAATTTTTTGAGCACCTAAAGAATTTGCATTAAGAGGTGATAAAGAATATTAATAAGATGAATATTTAGTAGAAGGCGAAGGTAGATCAGAAGAGGAGATATAAGGAATTTAAGGTTGCATATGAGGTCATGTTTCACTTGAGAAATGAGATATTCCGGTTGGTACATACAATAAGTTGAAGATGAAAATGTTTGGACCTTGTAAAATCTTGAAGAAGCATAATTCAAGAAATACTTATGAGGTGGACTTGCTGAGTGGGACAGACATTTCTCTTGTGTTTAACATTTTATATATATGAGAGTATCATGAAGGATATATGGAGGATGGATTGATAGAAGCACAGTGGAACATTCCAACACCTACTTCAGAAAAGGAGGAGATAGAAGAAATTTTGGATAGCCATGTTGGTAGAAGCACAAGAAACAAGCAATATGCAAAGTACCTGGTGAAATGGAGAGGAAGACCTATTGAAGATTCATCATGGTTAATTGAGGTTGAGGTTAACTATCTTGGTTTCCCTCTAACTCTTGAGAAGTGACAAGGTCACTTTTCAAAGTATCCCAGGTGTTTGATGCAAAAGCATCCAAGGTGTAAGAGCAATCTTGCATCACCCAAAAAAAATGTTGTTTCTTTTCAATAAGGGCTAAACTTGATAGGTTACTATTTTTTGTAAGTTGGTATTTATACACGTATGGACATAAAATCTTACAAAAACTTTTAGAATGGTGAAATGAAGCCAATGCTGAAGAAATCACTTCAATATCATGTCATTTGTGGGATATTAATAATTTCAATTTCCAAAATCCTATTAAAAATATTCAAAGTAAAATTTGAAGCACTTGGATGCTTCGAATGGGCCTGAAAATTGGCCAAAAACCAAAATATACCTTTAGGTACTATTTTCAAACAAGAATATTCTCAAGAGCTTTCCAACAATATATTATAATTGAAAATCCAACAGTCGGATCAAAAGTTATGATCCCAAGAAGTTGTACTACCAAAATTAATTAATTTTTTTAAATATCATCTTGAGAAGGTTACACTTTCCATAATATGTTGGGACAATTATGCATTCCAGATAAAGATGTGAATGGGGGTTATAGAGCGGGAGAGAGTAGAGTAGATTGTGGCTTCGACTTGCAGATTTGTGTAATCATAAAGCCCATATAGTGGTAGTTTGCAATTTTTTGAATGTTGTAATTTCATTTTTGTGGAGACAATAGAATGCTGGTGATTCCTTCTTACATTTTTTATTATTCATTATTTGTTATTTTTTGGGGTTTATAATATCTTACTAGAAATGATATTTTGGAACATGAGCTTAGGAAGATAGAATGCACTTTAGGGATACTATCTAAGGGTCATGTCTCCTATTATAAATATAAGTACAAATAGAAAGATCTATTCACTGGAATAGAGCATAGAAGAGATATATTAGGATAGAGTGGCATATGATAGAATAGGGAAGAATATAAAGTATTGACTATAACGAAGATATAAGGAATGTAATGAATGATTACATATATAATGAATATAAAGAACTTTAAATTTTGATCTATCTTGTGTGCATGGTATTTTATTTTGATTAACTAATCTTGGATCCAAAATACTTTCTTGTGTTACCTCAATAGAACCAATTCCTGGGTTACAAACTACAACTAGCAAAGGTCGTTTGGGTATAGAACTCTAGTCTGTATCCCTTAGATTTCTTGCTAACAGTTCCCTCAAGAAATTGTTATCTATTTTGAAATTCTAATGGAACAAAAATATGATATTTACTATAGACCTCCTCAAGTGCTCCTAATTAAGATTTGATTGTATTAAAATGGGATCCCTTAAGGATCAAGGAAATTGGACATACAGGGCCTTGTGGTATATACACCCCCATATTTGCCACTAGATATTGAATTTACTTTTATGTTTACTCTCTTCATTGGAGTTCTTAACTAACACCAAAAATCAATTTATCAAACCATGATAAGTTTTAAAAAGTTTCCAATAGCCTCCATTTATTTGACATATAAGTAATTTTAGCTAGGCCACCATCTATTTGAAAAAATATGATAATCTTAAACTAAGTCACCATTGTACTGACAAAGAGAAGATAAATTTTCAAAAAACCACAATTTAAATGAATTTAGAACAGAGTAAACCCATCTATGACCATGGTTTGAAGAGAAGGCCACTTGGAAACTTAAATATTGCTAGAAACATTTTTTTCTTAATTTAAATTTGGATAAGACAACATAGTAAGTAAAGAAGGGAAAACTAATTTCTAAAATGAAAGAAAAAAATTATTTTAAATGAACTAGCACATGCCATTGATTTGTGTAGAAATTGAATTCCACTTTATTGACTAGGATTCAAATATTTATATTGAAGTTTGAAATCTTATATATTTATTGTAGTGTGTTGGGTAGTTCCAATAATCCCAAGGTTGGGATCTATTCTCCAATTGAGATAGGTAGAAAAATGAGGTAGCAATTTAGCACCTCAAGAATGACATTAAGATATGGAAAAACCTTAGCTTTATTTGTCGACTTATCTTGTTTAGACTTTTGAATCTCCTTCATCTGTTTAATTTCCTAAGTCTAAACAAGTTCTCTTAGGTCTACCTCTTAGAGCTCCTAGAGCTCCTAGAGCTTGTGTTGTTGAAATCTCTATTATTGACTAATTGTTAAGGGCTATAAGTGTTTAACAATATCTAGGGGAAATTGTCATGTCACAAGGGCCAAGTTCTCTTAGGTCTACCTTCTTGATTGGACTATGTTTTACAATCATGAAAAATATTAAAGACAACATTCCTTAGTTCTATAAATCTCTAGAATGATTTGATGCAAACTTAAGGTCTTGTTAGTGTTCTAAAGTGAAGTGTTCCTAGAATGATTATCTTTCAATGCATATCAATTTTGGATATGAATTGCTTGTGAAATAATGCGCATTGAATGACTTTAAATACCAAGATATAGCAATTAATCATGTAAAAATGAACCAAATAGATTTATAATGACTACTGAAATACACTGGATTTGACAATATTTGATTTCAAAGGGTCAAATTCCATATGATGTGAGATCACACTTACACACCATAGAATTAACTAGAAATGAAAAGTATAGATTTTAAAATGATAAATGAATATAAAAATATGTGTAAACATAAATATAATAAATGTATAGAAATATATACAAATATATATAAAATAAAATAAGATGTCTAAATAATAATCTAACTTTATGGAGAGTTATATTATAATTATATTGCACCTTTACGTCTAAATGACACGGGTGAAGAGATTTCACCATTAACTCTAAAAAAAAAAATCATTTAAAAAGAATACAAAGAGCACGTCAACATTTGTTAACAAATGTTAGGTTTGACGTTCCCATGACAATGATAATATGCTAAGGATGTCACGCAATCTACGTGGATGGCAATTACCTAGCACTAAATACAATAGTGATGACTCATTCATCACTTTTATCCCCACACGACTCAAATGCTTACGTGTATTTCTCCAATGGATAAAAGTAATTTAAACATTTATTTGATAGCAATGTATCATTTTAAATACTCATTTGAAAGTAATTTATTTTAGAAAGTGATAGTAAATTATTTGTTATTTTGTTTTAATTAATGTAATACATAAAGACTTCATTCTTATCTAAAAATTCAAATACAATATTATAAGTATTTAAATTGTGATATTTAAACGATGTATTATATTTCATTATTAATATCAAAATGACTTAAGTTCTTTGATATTGTTTATTTTAATTTTTTTGATCAACTTGTTTTATAGATGGAGTCATAAAGACAACCTCATCCTCATCTTTAAAAAGATTCAAACACATCATCATAAATATCTAAAAGGTGATATCAGAGAGTTGTAAAGGATAGTAAATGTTTTTCTTAAAATATTTAGGTTAATCAAAAAATTATAAACAAGAATGGAAGAATAATGCAATTTATGTCCTTAACTGATAACTATATCAACATTTATTTAATCACAAAAACTAGTGGCTCAAATTAGATCTATGTAGGGTCAATCTTGAGAAGTGAAGTGGAAGCATAAAGGTGTGTCTCACTTTTTATTAGGAAATTTAATATTTTTAATTTTTAATTTTTTTTCTCAACTATAACAAGCAAATCATTAACAATTTGGAGATTATGTGATGCAATCATGGGGCAAAAGATCTAATGAAGGATTGTACAACCATATAGTCAAATACTCAAACACGATAACAATAGAAATTAACAAGAACAACAAAATAAACTTTACTAATTTCATATTCGATAGGTTATAACTTGCCACAACAGGCTTACTACATACATGTCACAAACTCTTTTATTATTACTAAGGAAACTATTACAAATAAGTGACTCAATACTTTCTATGAATTACGAATCCTCCTCATTAAACTTCATTATGAACCTCCATCTTTGTGCTCACACTTAGACCTCCAATTCTCTCTCCAAATTTCTCCTTGATTTTCTTCCCCAAGGGTTATGAGTGTCAAATATAGAGCATTCTCTAACTTTCCAATTAATTTGTGTTGGCTTTAAGGTGACACAAATTTTAATACTTCATGAAACATGTGGTTAGCTAGTGAAAGTGAGCTTTTTCAATCAAGGTGGTGATAAAGAAATCCTTACAGTGCTCAATGTCCATTCCTCTAGGTCCATTAAGTCTTTACAAATGATCCTTTGCTACCACAAACTCTTAAGTATCCCCACACAAGTGGGAAAATTACAAGTGTTGTATTTTTTCAATCTGACAGAAGTCCATAAACTAATGATATTATACTCATCCATTTCTCATCATAATGAATATAACATTCTTTTAGCACTATAAAAACATATTTTGAAAACCATGAACTCAGAATATAAAGTATGGTAAAATATGGCAGATTCTTCTACAATTGACTAGTAAATGAAAACCTAAAACAAACAAATCAAGTTAAAGAAAATATGTTTGGCTGATGTAAGATTGCACTTGCTTCCTAGGATGCTCTTGTGTTGGACACTTGGGTTTATTTGAGAAGTGGGCCTCTCACATTCTAGTAGCTAGAGAGAAACCAATGTGATCTACCTTAGTCCTAGAAATTCATATTGAGTCTTCCACTATTTTGCCTCTCCATTTTTTCAAATATTCCTCATATATGCCTATGTCGAGTGCTTATCCCAATATGGATATTCAATATCTCTCCAATTTCTTCTTTTGGTTGTGGCATTATGGGGTACTTCCTTATTTCTATTGGACTAATCACCAATGTCTCCCTTCTGATTCATGGCATAGAGTAATTGCCTCCCATGGATCCATTAATCTATGACATTTGTATTGAGCATTAATAGGTTGTTCTTTTGGCGCAATGACAAATGTGTTCCAAAAATGGCATCAAAGTCATGGTTGTGAGTTCAAATCCCCTCGGGTAATGTTGAGGGGGATTGTTAGACTAATCACCAATGTGTCCCTTCAAATTCGTGACATGGAATAACTGCCTCTAGTGGATCTGTTTATCTATAGCATTTGTATTAGACATTAACAAGTCAATCTTTTGGTGCAATGACAACATTAAACTCTAAAAATAAAATCATTTAAAAAGAATCCAAAGAGCACGTCAACATTTTTTAACAAATGTTAGGTTTGGCATTCCCATGAAAATGATATTGGTAAAGATGTCATGCAATCTAGGTGGTTGGCGATTAACTGGCACTAAATATAATAGTGGTGAATCATTCATCACTTTTATCCCCACACACCTCAAATGCTTACTTGCATTTATCCAATGGATGAAAGTAATTTAAACATTTAAACATCCAGTTGAGAGTAATTTATTTTAGAAAGTGATAGTAAATTATATTGACATATTTGAATTTTGTTTGTTATTTTGTTTTAATTAATGTAGTACATAGACTTCATTCCTATCTAAAAAATCAAATACAATATTATAAGTATTTAAATGATGATATCTAAATAATTTATTTTAAAAAGTAACAGTCAATTACATTAGCATATTATATATATATATATATAATATGCCAATTATATAGATGAAGTCATAAAAAAAACATCATCCTCATCTTTAAAAAGATTCAAACACATCATCATAAATATCTAAAAGGTGATATCACATAGTTGTAAAGGATAGTAAATGCTTTTCTTAAAATATTTTGGTTAATTAAAAATTTGTAAACATGAATGAAAGAATAATGTTGATGTTAGGTTGAATTGATTCATCACTATCTAGAAATTTATGTCCTTAATTGATAACTATATCAACATTTGATTAATCACAAAAACTAGTGATTCAAATTAGATCTATGTGGGGTTAATCTTGAGCAGTGAAGTGGAAGCATAAAGGTGTGTCTCACTTTTTATTAGGAAATTTAATATTTTAAAATAATTTCTATTTTTTCTCAATCATAACAAGCAAATCGTTAACAATTTGGAGATTATGTGATGCAATCATGGGGCAAATGATCTAATGAAGGATTGTACATCCATACAAGCAAATACTCAAACTCAAGAACAATAGAAATTTACAAGAACAACAAAAATAAACTTTACTAATTTCATATTTGATGGGTTATAACTTGCCACAACAGGCTTACTACATACATGTCACAAGCTCTTTTATTACTACTAAGGAAACTATTACAATTAAGTGACTAAATACTTTCTATGAATTATGAATCCTCCTCATTAAACTTCATTATGAACCTCCATCTTTGTGCTCACACTTAGACCTCCAATTCTCTCTCCAAATTTCTCCTTGATTTTCTTCTCCAAGGGTTATGAGTGTCAAATATAGAGCATTCTCTAACTTCCCAATTAATCTGTGTTGGATTTAAGGTGTCACAAATTTCAATACTTCATGAAACATGTGGTTAACTAGTGAAAGTGATCTTTTTCAATCAAGGTGGTGATAAAAAAATCCTTATAGTGCTCAATGTTCATTCCTCTAGGTCCATTAAGTCTTTACAAATGATCCTTTGCTACCACAAACTCTAAGTATCCTCACACAAGTGGGAAAATTACAAGTGTCATATTTTCTCAATCTGACATAAGTCCATAAACTAATGATATTATACTCATCCACTTCTCATCATACATGTATAACATTCTTCTAACTCTATAAAAACATATTTTCAAAATCATGAACTCATAATACAAACTATGGTAAAATATGGTGGCTTCTTCTACAATTGACTAGTAAATGAAAACCTAAAACAAATAAATCAAATTAAAGAAAATATTATTGGTTGATGTAAGATTGTACTTGCTTCCTGGGATGCTCTTGTGTTAGACACTTGGGTTTATTTGAGAACTAATCCCCTCACTTTTCAATAACTAGAGGGAAACCAATATGATCCACCTTAGTCCTAGAAATCCATCTTGAGTCTTCCACTAATTTCCCTCTCCATTTTTCCAAATATACCTCATATATGCCTATGTCTAGTGCTTCTCCCAATATGAATATTCAATCTCTTCAATTTCTTCTTTTAGTTGTGGCATTATGGGGTACTTCATTTTTTCTTCTATGCTAGTGCTAGTTGAGTTTCCTTATTGATATTGGTATAGATCTATGTTTTTTAGCACTAGGAATATGCCCATCCCTTTTGATAACTCTACTTCATGCATGTTTACAATCAAATTTATGCATAATCCTATGTGCACCAAATTCTTCATCTTTAGCTTGATATATGTCCCAACTAGAAATATTTATTTTTTGAGATAAACCATCACTTCATCCAACCTCATATTATTTGTGCCTTCTTGTGTTTTTATCCCTTTCCTTGTAATATAAATTCATCTACTCCAAATTAATTATTACTTCTACATGCACTTGTTTCATGAGTTCTAAAAAATCTACCTTTCCACTCAATTTTTTCTCTTTGTTGATTTCTCTCAATTTTTGATACATTCCTTAGACTACTACCACTCATAATTTGAAAATGATGCAGTGAATTTTGAAGGTCATTACTTTTGACTCAAAAGTCTATTTTGGCTAAAAAGGTGCATCTTGAGGAGTTGATTGGAATACCAAATGAACCTAGTTCATTTGGAGCTCTTTTTAGGGCCTTTTCCAGATCAAATTCTTTCATCTAGGGCTTCAAAAGTAGCTTTTAGTTATTTTTGATTTTTTCTAAATTTATTTTTTCCTTTTTTTTAAACTCTTGTTCGAATTAGAAATGTAAGTTGGCTATTAGTGTCACCATAGTGGTAGAAAGGTAATTAGTAAGTTTCGTGGTGAAATGGATATGTATGAAAATTTACCTAAAATTGAAAATTAAGAAAGTTGTCAAAAGCTTCCAATTTTTTTTTTTTGTAGATTTGGTAGATATAGCATCTTTTCTTTTAGTTGTAGAAATGGAATGGAGTTAGAATAGCAAAGAAAGAATTAATTTTTACAATAGGGTGTGGTTCGGTGATCAAGTCACTTGGTTGTAGTGACGGCCTCTAGGGTTCAAACCCTCACTGGGCCAAAGAGCTCGCAGGCCTTGTACCTTCGCTGGGCCATTGTGCTTGTGGGTTTGGTTGTTTCTTGTACTCAGTTCATAGCTCCGATCAAAAGTGTTTTCCCCTAATAATATGGGTGTGTTGCACCTTTTCAAAAAAAAGAAAAGAAATAATTAATTTTATTTTCTAAGTCTCAATATCTAATTTTCTAGATGTTAATGGTGGATTTTATTCTTTAAGTTTGACTACATCATTTGGTATCAGAGCAGGAACATGGCTAAGAGAGGAAGAGGAAGAGGAGGTCTTGCCCAAATGCATAGAGATATGCAAATCATATAAAGGAAAGTAGCAGATCTTGTAGGAATGATGGAAAATCAAATAATGAGATAAAGAGGATATCATTTTGATGAAGACATGGGCCAAGGAGGTGTAGATCAACACACAAAACCATATGAAGAAGAACAATTAGATCACATGAATTTTGAAGAGAGGATGCTCAGAGAATTAGAAGGGAAAACTAAAGGGATCAAAATTGAAGTTTCAAAGTATGTGGGTAGTCTTAAACCAAAGAAGCTAATAGATTGGTTGAATGATATGGGAAGATTCTTTGAAAGGAATCCTATGACAGAGGAAAGAAGGTAAAATTTGCATGCACCAAGTTAAAGAGTCATGCAATGATCTGGTGGGATCATTTGTAGAATGAGAGAACTAGAAAATAAAAGGATAAAATTAGGACCTAGAACAATATGGAGAAGAAGTTGCGAGATAAATTTCTTCCTATAGACTATACATAAACTCTTTTTTATAGGTTTCAAAATTTTAAGAAAAATCTATCTACTTTGGAAGATTATACGAATGAATTTTACAAATTGTCCATTCACATGGAGCATCAAGAAAACGATAAACAAATTACTGCAAGGTATGTAAATGGTCTAAAATTTTCTATCCAGGATGAATTGAGCATGCATTAGGCTAGTAGTATGGAAGAGGCATACCCGTTAGCTTTAAAGGTAGAAGAAAAAAAAAGTAGATAATATTTTCAAAGGAATAGAGGAGCAAGGAGGGGTACATCATCTTCATCATCAGGTGGTTTGAATTACAGTAGGGGATAATCATTCCAAGGAGTAGAGAAACAAGAATATTCCCAAGAAAATCCTCCAAGTCAACAAAGAGGAAGTGAATTTTGGAGGGGTAGAAGTTATAGTGGTGGTAGAGGTTGGGAAAATAAATGAAGAATATTTGTTTGCTTTAGGTGTGGTGAAGAGGGCCATAGGGCCTTTGAATGCTCAAAAAATCACATGCAAGAAAATAAAATAGGAGAACAATCGAGATTGAACTTGGTTCAAGCTAAGGATGAAGAAGAATGAGTCAGATCCCAAGTTCCACTAGATGTGGGGGAGAATCTCATGATGAGAAGAACAATGGTGATTCTAGAGAAGAAGAAAATGCAAACCAGAGGTTGTGAAGATTCTTGACTTCAAACAAACATTTTTTGAACTAGATGAACATTAGGAGGTAAGGTATGTCAAGTTATTGTTGATAGAGGCAATTGAAAAATATTGTTTCTAGAGAAATGGAACATAAATTGAACTTTTATTGTGAAAACATCCCCATCCTTATCATATTGCATGGTTTTAAAAGGGGAATGAAGTCACCACATATAAGAGATGTTTAATAAAATTTTCTATAGAGAAGAGTTATAAGGATAAAATATAGTGTCATTTCATTCCAATGGATGCCTGTCATATGTTGTTGGGAAGGCCATGACAATATGACAAGAAAGTTATGCATGATGGAGAAAAAAATACATATAATTTTTGGAAGGATGACTCTAAAGTAATTTTATTGCCCCTTAAGGATGATGGGAAAGTTGAGAGTATGCTATCTGAAAGAGAGCTTGTCAAAGAAATGAAGGTGACAAGGTTTTGTTATTCACTAATAGTTCAAAGAGGAGAGGGTGAATAAGTACCCATCCCCGCTGAAGCAACAAAGGTATTAGAAGAGTATGTTGATGTTATACTAGATGAGTTACGTGATGGAATACCACCAAAAAGAGATATTCAACATCATATTGATTTAATTCCAAGGGCATCTTTACCTAATCAAGAATCCTATAGGATGATAAGCATGTGATAGAGCTTATAAAGAAAAGGTGTAATGAGAGAAAGCATGAGCCCATGTGTTGTGCCAACATTTTTAACTCCAAAAAAAGATGGCACACAAAGGATGTGCAAATATAGTAGAGAATTTAATAAAATTACCATCAAATATCAATTTCATATACCTTAACTAGATGACATGATGGATGTGCTTGTAGGGGCCACATGTTTTAAAAAATGATCTATGAAGTGGTTACCATCAAATCTAGATTCAGGAAGGGGATGAGTAGAAGACAACCTTCAAGACTAGATATGGGTTATATGAGTGGATGACTATGCCATTCAAGTTGTCAAATTCACCTAGCACATTAATGAGGCTAATGCATATTATGCTATGATCTTCAATTGGTAATTTTTTTGTAGTTTATTTTGATGATATTCTAGCTTTCAATAAGAGTAGAGAGGAACACTTGCAATACTTGAGGATCATAATGGATGTGTTGAGGAAAGAGAAACTTTATGAAAACCTAAAGTGCAGGTTTATGCAAGAAAGTTGTATTTTTTTGTTTTGTAATCTCTACAAATGGTGTCAAGATGGATGAAAAATGGATCAAGGCAATATTGGAGTGGCCTAGTTCAAGTATCATAACAAAGGTAAGAATGTTTCATGAGTTGGCCATATTTACCAAAAAATTATTCAAAATTTGAGCATTATTGTAGCACCCATAACATAGTGCACCAAAGGAAGAGAGTTTGTTTGGACCAATGAAGTTGATGAGAGTTTTAATTTCTTGAAGAAAAAGGTGATTGAAGCTCCAATATTAGCACTACTAGATTTTGATAAGGTATTTGAAGTGGAATTTGATGCCTCACATGCAAGCATTGGTGTTGTACTTATTCAAGCAGGTAAACCCATAGCTTTTTTTAGTGAAAATCATAATGATGTAAGGGAGAACTATTCCACATATGTTGCAAAATTTAATGTAATTGTTCAAGCTTTGAGACATTGGAGGCATTACCTAGTGTCGAACGAGTTTGTGTGGACAACATGTCAATTTTTTATTTTTTTAGGATGTTTCCACTTTTAAAATTAAAAAAAAATCATATATTCATATAAATAATTATAAAAAAATAGACAAACTAAGTGATGTTAGCTAATTTTTTATTGAAACAATTTTTGAAATACTTTTTAAAAGTTAACATTTTAGATGAAGCACACTCAACATGATGTTATATTTTGTTGAAAAAAATAGGAACACTTTTTGCGCTTCCCATATTTGACCCTCTTATCTCCACATTTGAAAAAAAACTCTTAGTTTAAAAACTAGATTCTAACCACAATTAATCTTGTTCTTGTCACATTTTCAAATTGTAAGCATGGCTACCTTGAATTTCTCATCTAAGATCATTTTTATTGATTGCAAGAAAAACGTGGTAGCTTTTGACCCCCTTTTGGTCCTCCATTTCCATGTACATACCCTAGATATCAATTTTAATGATGTATGATTAATAAACAATGAATCTATCTTATTTCTTTAAGAAGTTATAATATGAAATAAATATCATTCATTAAAAAAGATTATAAATTATTTAAAAACAAGTAAAGAAATGCTTTAAAATGAAATAAATTAGTTTTATTTATTTTTAAATACTTTTAGAACTTACACACAAAACCTCAAAAATCACTAATCCACATTATCACCAAATTCTTAACAATTTGCTTGCTATAACTAAAAAGAAGTGAAATTTTGGTTAAAAATAATAATTTTAATGTTCCACTTAGGCCATAAAGTGGGACACACTATTTTGGGATCACCCATAAAATCACCAATAAAGATCTTAGTCAACTCAAAAAATGAGTTTAAATGCATACTCTTCCAATGTAAATAACCATGATTTAATATCATAATCCTTTAAAGTGTGTGAAATAGCTTGACCAATAATCTATATTCATACACAAAATATAAACATGCAACTTTGACTCATTACAAATGTCTACGAGAGCTTTTTCAATATACATCTCAAAATGAGGTGTCATAAAAACCATAGATAAAGGATAAGTAACAATCCCAAAATCAAGTATGGTACTATATCTCAACATAATTATCCTTATTTGGTGTACTAGGCATGGTATCAATAGTTTCTATAATTTATTTAGCATATGTGCATTAAAGGTGGTTGTATGAATAGTTATGGTGGGAACATGAGATACAATAGATGTAGTGTAAAGGGAATGGGGAACAAGAGGAAATGATATGATAGTAGAAGGGAAACAATATTATAAGACAAAAATGAAGATCAAACACTAGTAGGATGGGAGGGAGGAAATGGACTAGTGGGGTAAGAAGTAGTGGAACACTAGTAGGATGAGAGGAAGGGATGACACTAAAACCTAGAAGAGAGATATCAAAGCGTGAGTGTAAAAAGAGTCAAACATAACACATAATAAGGAAATATGGAGAACCTTGGAAGTCAAAGGGTTCAAAATGGTGGGAGAGGGTTTGGTCTATAAAGAACTAGAAAATTCAAGTTTAGTGTTAATGCCTTGAAGAATCTCATAACCGATGATGCACCAAGCAAGAAATTATGAATGGTTTTAGACATTTCTATAAGAGTAACATTAACAAGCTCTTTGAAAAATTGCTTGTGTGGTAGTAGAAATTTCTTGCTTATTCACATGTGTATCATGTTAAAAAATAGATTATTCATGATTATTATTATCCATAGAATCAAAAGAAACCTCCTATTCACTTGAGTTAGAAGTCATTTGAGAGTTTAGACAATCACTTCTTCTAGAAGATAATATGGGTTTCAAATGAGAATTGATCACTTTAATAGAAACTAAGAATAATGTAGTAAAAAAATTACTAAAAATAAATTAATAAACAAATGATGCTTAGAGTCCAATTAGTGAAAATAGGAGTGCAAGGTGTGTTCAATAATTCATTAATGTGAAGATAAATTAGGAATAGTTAGATAACTCTTTTGGAAGATAGAAATTAACTACCTATCATTTGAGGTCACTTTGCAAATGTAGAATTGCTTTGTGCAATTGTGGATTTGAACATGCTATGCAAATGCAAACTATGATGTGCAATTATGATATTTGCTAAATTTTGATCTATCTTTTTTGTTCATAATGATTTATATGAAATGTTTTTCATAAACGGTAGTTTTTAGGAACACATTTGATTTTTGTGAGTTATTTTAACTAATTGACAATGTTTAAGTATACATGTAGGGATTTTGTTAGGTAATGATTGATTGTCCTTTAGACAAACCTCCAAGATACTAATTCAATGACTCTTTGAAAATATTAAAGATGGTAGGAAGATATGTAGAATGCCCTAGATATTCATGCAAACAAGTAATGTAGTAATGTCGCTATGATTTTTATGTTAAAAACTCTTTGAATGATCTCGAGGTGCTACATGATGAATAAGCTTAAGATCAAGATTGATCCTTGATAATGAGTGCATATGAGATTAGACAAGACTTGATTATGTGTGTTCTCTCAACAAAAATGGAGAAACTTATATATTTATCTTAACACAAAGAACAACCCAATCAAAATGATCCCATAAAAAATATATATATAATTTTCACCATTATAATATAACACCACAAAAATACAAATATACAACCAAATCAAATGACATATAACAAGTTCAATAATATATTTTATAAATTCTTACCTAAACTAACCGTATGAGAATTTAGCTGGTTTTACTGATTAGACTAAAAAATAATAAAATACTCCTAAATGGGCTACTGCTTGGAAGCTGCCATCCATATTAACGCTTGTGTCCATCAAATAAAGTATACGATTAGATCTGTAATCAACTATAATGTTTATGATTAGATTTGTAATCAACTATATATATAATTTTCACCATTATAATATAACACCACAATAATACAAATTATACAACCAAATCAAATGACATATAACAAGTTCAATAACATATTTTATAAATTCTTACCTAAACATTACTAACCGTATGATAATTTAGTTGGTTTTACTGATTAGACTAAAAAATAATAAAATACTCCTAAATGAACTGCTGCTCGGAAGCTGCCATCCATATTAACACTTGTGTCCATCAAATAAAGTACACGATTAGATCTGTAATCAACTATATAAAGTATATGATTAGATCTGTAATCAACTATGAAGTAGGTGATTAGATCTGTAACCAACTATTAAGTATACGATTATATCTGTAACCAACTACATCAAGAAACGTTAGATGTCTGACCCGCCACGAGCATTGGACTCAAAATTCAAACCTGTTATTTTTAATATGACCCATGTTCCTTTGTAACTAGTCATAGCTAAGGACAAATAATATATTATTTCAGGCATTGTGTTTGGAAAAATATAATCTTGTGAGGCATGTTCAAATCACTATTTCATTTGGTTTTCAGTTAATTCAAGATTGCTTAGTGAGAACAAAGTCGACCATAGCTTTCCTTTAGATGGCGACAACAATTAATAGGGCACCAAGTACATAAGCTGAAATGGTCAATAAGCAAAATATCTGTTTAGCAGTCATGATTTTATCCTTACCCACATAAGACAATGTAGTAATTCATGAAATTGGGTACCTTCACTATTCGACAAGTGTAGCTAATCAGATTGGCTGAAAGCTTTAGATTTCTATAAGTCAATATGGACATTTCTAGATGCATTAGATTGACTTGACTTGGAACAGCCTTCCCTAAACTATTGAGAAGAAATTTCTTATGTTCAAAGCATATGCCAGAAAACGTCCTCCATGTTTGAGGAGGCATGGAGCTCGTTACATTACAGATACAATTTAAGGCCATCTGATTATTCTATTATGAACTAATAATACATGCTCTAAAGAAAATAATCAGTGGAAGTCCAAATCTGGTCACCATGCCCATTCATATTGATCAGAGGATCATTACTAGCAGAAGAGATTCATTCCACACCTGCTTCAGAGTTCTTACAGAGCTATTCCTTCATGAATGCATCACCATATTCTTTCTTAACCACAAAATAAGCCACATAATTTAGCCCCAGAGTTGTTCAATATGAACACATTACCAGTACAAGATGGTCTCCATTGTATATAGCCCATCTGTGCACATTTTCAAGGTGATTAGCCAATGCATATCTGTTTCATCATAAAATGGAGGAACTTAGTGCAGGATTATACATTCTACATATGAGAAAAATGCATTCTAAGGGTTGGAAATGATACCCATTATGCCTATTAAGAGAGTTTTCTTCTGATTAAAACTCAAATTCCATGTTAGAATGATAAGTTCTATAAATTACAACTTCTTACATAAGCCCTTTTGTAATTCCCTACTCCAATTATAACTGTATTGCATAAACCCTTTGTAATTCCCCACTTCCATGAATTGGAATGGAAAGCAAAGTTAGCCAAAGAAAATCACAAAACCATTAGTAAATCTAAACCGAGGCCTACACAAACCCAAATTATAAGCAGCCATTAGAGAAGTAAGCTTTGTGAAATCCTCTGTTTCTAAGCTGCCATCTACAAAAGCAACCAGCAGTAACAAACAGTACATGATATACAACTCCACGAAACATATATTATATGTATATATACATACCTAGTGGTGATATATTCATTGGGGAGAAAGTGCAGAGCTCGCATGAGAAAGAATAACAGTTAGTGGGCAATCCATGTTGGAGAAGGGGAGCACGTGCGAGCAAGGCAAGTACCTGTTAAGTCTGAACTGAAGCCTCGCCTCGCACGTGCCCTGCTTCTCCAACGTGTATTCACACACCAATCCGACTCAAAGATAACTCTGGCGAGTGTGTGGATGGCAAATAGGGTATGGTATGATGAATATTTATGGAGGGCGAGGGTGGAGCGATCATTGAAGGAGGCAGAGGAGGGATATTTATGGGGGTGCTTAATGTTTGCGTGAAGAGAAATAGTACGCAGCAATGTGAAATAGTTGCACGTACTGCACTGCAATTGTAATTCCCCTTTGCGTGTTTGAACGCCCAAACACAGCCATGGCGTAGTGATGGCACGCAGCTACAACTGTCAGAGCAATCCTTCACATTTTTCAATCGCAAAGCAAGGGAAGAGGAAGAAATCGAACACATGACGTGGTGGTCGGGAAGTCAGGGAAGAGAAAACAAAAACAAAAACAAAAATGTGCTCGAGTTTCATCCCTATTTTTGAAGCAGGCAGACGTAAATTGCAGTATTTCCTGCGTCATCACAAGATCATAGCATGGGTAAAATCTGGGAATAGTGTACGAGAACCCTCGAGAATGATGTCAAACAGGGGCGTCTATATTTTATTTGCCCTGCGATTAGGGTTTTCATGGCCAATGGAATTGGGGTTTGGTGCGTGCAATTTCCGGATTAATGGAGAAATTTTGCTTTGCGCTGTACCTCGTTTTTCTTGAATTCCTCTGACCCCAAAGATTCTCAAAGATGTGAATTGTAATTATTGACTGCAATTCACACGGGCCCAGCCTCAACTATTTGAGGTTGAAATTTTAATTCACGCCTCTACTTGTCCTCGTGGAGTTTGGAAACTTGAATTTTTTACTTGTAATGGTCAATAATTGATGCCAGGATTCAGATTTTCTTTATTTTCATTCAAATTTTGGGTAGGATCGGATTCTCAGTTTTCAAATATCATTTTAATTCTCAGAAAAAGGCTCCGAGACCTGAATTTAAAATTTTATTTTTAAATATCACAACGTTACAAATAATATTTTATTAGATGACAGTAAGAGCCAAAAAAGATTAAAATAGTTTTTTTTTTAATTTTAAATTTAAGAAAGGCCAACTTTTAGAATTGAATTTATAAAGAAATGCTGGCTGATACATAGCCTTACATTTTGTGTTAATTAATATACTGACAGTTTTTCAATATATTGGTATTATAAATTGACAGTTTTGAATAACGTAGACTGAGACATATATTTTATTATCTTAAATATACTACTAACATGACGTTTTACGTGATAGTATAATATACTTTATTGGCCGTTTGCTAATATAATAAATTGATTAGATAGGTTGCTTCTTTTATGAAGCAAAACGAGTTGAAGATGTAACTTTCGAAATATTTACAATTACATTTTAGAAAATATTAATTGATATATATGAATAGTTTTTTTATTATGTAAGTATAATATATTGATATTTTTAATATAAAAATTAGAATATGTATTTTTAGATATATTATTGATATATTATAATTTTTTGTTAATATAATCAAGGGCGATAAAAAATTATTAAAAAATTTAATTATATAAAGATGTTCTTTTTTATTATGTTATGAGTTTATTTTGATTTGAATATTTTTATGTAATAATACATAAGTGATAAATTCTTCTATGAATTTAGTTCATAATTTATCTTCAAAGATTGATCATAATCCTTACATCAACCATTCATTATCTTGAATACCCTAAACTTTTAAAATTCAAATTCTTCCAATGCATTTGTAAACATCATTAGTCCTTAAATTCAAACATTAGAAGATTGAGGCTAGCATATTTCAGTAAGCTAGATCCAACTAATTCATTTTTTAGGTATAGAGTTACTTCTATGTGCCAACTCAATTATGTGATCATGGATTTGAACTAAGATAAAACACAATCAATTTGTAGAGTTTAAGTCCTAAAATCTAAATTGTGGAGTAAATAAATTTTCTCACATCTACAACATTGTTTTTCCATCTTTAAAATCCATCTAAATATCACATTTAAATCCATTTATCTAATTTAACTGTGTACAATTGTTTATATTATTTAATTATTTTAATAAATATTATATATTTCTTATACAATATTTTATTTAAATTTATAGACTCAATAAAAATGACTTCCAAAATAAAATAGAAACAAAAGAATACCTTCACTATTAAACCATCATTTAAAAAGTAAAAATAAAAATTAACTAGATAAATGTCAGTGTGGTGGAGCTATAAGCACAATTGTTGCCATCTTTGGGTCAGGTTCCAAATTTAGCTTGGTTTAGTCTTGTTTACTAATTATTATTTTCTCTCTATAGTTCATTTGGCTGCATCTCCTTGTTTATAATCTTTTTGCTTTATGTAATTGTATAAGAGTGAATTTGCACCCCTTGTGCAATTCCCCTTTTTGCCTTTATCCACTTTAGAAAACCAAGTTTGGAGGCTTAATTCCACCTAAGCCCATTGCTTGCATCACACTTGGCACCTATTTTGAGCGTCGGTGGAGGCGTTTCTTTCGGGGACGCCTGCGCGACGTGCTTACGTCCCTAACAAAATATCATGTCTGGAGCCTGCAGAAGCGTTACACTTCCCATTGGGGGTCAATTTATAACGCCCTCCTCGGCCGACCGACCCGAAGATGGTCGTTTTCTTCATTCCTTCATATTCAGTCCTTGAACTTGCATTTGAAGGTTGGAAGATCTCTTCACCACTTCTAGACTTCATCCACAAGCTTCTTCAATCCTCTTCCAAGCATTGAGCTCGCACTTTTTACACTTCACAGCAGCAACATCAACACTCCACCATGTTAGTAGAGCAAGTGTGGAACAAAACACCATTGTAGCAGAGGCTTGAGTTCCTCTCATTTTCTCCCCTATTAGCCTTGAGCACTCTTGGTGGAGGTGGTAAGCTTTCACTCCTCTCCTCTATTCCTTGGTTGAGTAGCATAACACTGTTTTGTAGTGCTTTAGTGCTCTTTACTTCATTTCTACTTTTCTCTGTCTATCTTTATGTCCATGGAGGTGGGGACACCAATACGGGGTCTGACTAAGGCAGGCCCCTATACAACCCCAACATTCTCTCCCTCTTGTGTGCAGGTATTGGAGACACTCACGAGTTGGAAGCTTCATCACTCGCACGGTTGTAAATATCTCCTTCCTTTCTTCTCCTTATCTTTGTCAATTCTACTACTTTATCGCATTCTGTCCTTTTCCTACATTCTATCAGTTCTTAGTAATCCATTTGCTAGCAATCACTTAGTCATTTTCTAAGACATCCTCACTTTTTGGTCCCTACGAGACGCCAGCACACCGTGCTGTCGTCCGCTTTCTGCGCTGACGTCCCTTGGCCGAGAGCTTGACAGTTTGTCCAGAGGATCTCTATGACCCGCTCTTCAGATTCTAGAACTCTCGCTGCTGTTCCATTGAGGTGATATAGGGTAGTTCGCCCCCGTGAGGATCTCTGAACGAAGAGAATTCGTGAGTAGGGAATCCCCCTATATCACAATAATAATAAAATAAACATAAATAAAGATGGCCTTCATAATGATATAAACATTTATAAGGTTTGCTCTAACATCTAAGAAATATACACGTTACAATTTTTTTTACACAGTGAATGTTATAATTCAAGTAATACTTATCATTATTATAATTTTCACCCATAGGATACTAGGATAATTCTTTTTGTGTTGCTTGAAGAAGTAGGCTAGAGGCGTTAGGGGTATTATTTATTATTTTCTCCATGGTATATAATTGTAATGAAAATAATTGTATTATATAAATAAATTTAATTACAATTAATTGTATTATATAAATAAATTTAAGTTAAATTTTTTTTTTTTTAGACTGCAGGAATCGGGTAGCACGACCCCCTATAAACTGCAGTGCGCCTGGTAAAATTTTTAACGTGACCGGCGGCGCTGGCGCGACACGCCCTCTGGTACCACGAGGCAGGGGAGACTAGAACTCATGACCAGCAGAGCTGCAACGGAATTACTTAGCCAACCGAGCTAGGGCCCCCACCCTAAATTTAAGTTAATTAAATAAATGTAAATAATATAAATTAATTTAGATAGTTAGTTGAAATTTGATTTTATATATATAATGAAAGGATTAAAGGGTATTTGATTTTAGAATTGATGATGTGCATAATCAATTTTTATAGGTATGATGACTATCTTAGAGTTAAAATAGGTACAAAAAAGTCTCACAGTTGAATTTTGAGCACGTCAAGTTTGATCTTGACTATTGTAGATTTTAAAATGTGGATCTAAATTGAAGAAGTATAAATTTTTGAAACCCATTTGTCTTGATATTTGATGTTTGGTAAGCTTGTAAGGACCAAAACTTTGAGGAATTTGTTAGATTACAACTTCTCCTAGGTTAGACTCCTAAGCACGTCAATTTTATAACTTGGAGTGAATATTAAAAGACAATATTCAACATGCAAATGGTCTATATACGACACATATTTGATTCTTTGCCCTATAAAAAATCAAAATATGCTCTAATGATTGTCCGTCCTTGACGTTCTTACTTATTTTTCTCTTTTTTAATTAATGACACATTGAGTGTTTTTAAATACCAAAACATAACAATATATTCCACATTGAATTTAAATATTTAAATTTTAAATTCATTTTTTCATATTGCAAGATTGATCTCAAGTGGAATATAAATAAATCAATGTAGGGAAGTGATAATCTTAAAGCATGGACGATCATATAATAGTGAGTGTGAATGTAGGTGCAATAATGAAGAGAAAATGATGAACAATGTAGGAATATGTATGAGTAAGACTAAATAAGAATAG
This sequence comes from Sequoia sempervirens, assembly GCA_007258455.2. Lineage (NCBI taxonomy): Eukaryota > Viridiplantae > Streptophyta > Pinopsida > Cupressales > Cupressaceae > Sequoia > Sequoia sempervirens. Next base: position 118,388 of record VDFB02011431.1, read on the forward strand.
ACAAAGATCAAGACATGAAAGAAACCTAACATAAAAAAGTGTCACTTATCAATATATAATTATATTCGAGATAACCCACCAAAATAAACATAAAATTAAATTTAATAATATAAATATACAAATTTTACCATTTTTGTAATATAGAATTCTAATCATAATCCACTTTTGAATTATTTTACTTTATAATTCTTACGAAAATAGAGTTCCAATAATAATACGACCCACCAATCAAAGAAAAACTTGGTAGTCCTTTGTTTTTTTGTGAAGCAAATTGCTGAATTCTTTTGAGAGAAAAGGGAAGATGTCATAATTTACTTTTTCTTTTATATATTTTAATTGAGATGAAAACATACACTCAAAATCTTTACTTGTATTCTATTTGTATGGGGGGACCTAGGAATTATTAACCAAATTGCAGAGGGCACATAAGTCAAAGGAAAATATAACGACTAGATGATGTGAAGACAGTTCATATAAAAGACACAAAGGGGAAAACTTGTGGGTTTTGCAAAGCGTGTAAGAGGGGCAAACATAATAAAACAAAGAAAGTAGACTGTATCGAATCTAGTATTGGAAAGAGAAGCTTCACACTTAGAAATTATGTTCCACCTAACATAAACATATCACGAGACACATTCTTCCAAAACATGGAGCAGCTATTGCGTATGTAGAAACTTTCAAAAAACATCCCAAAATGGAAGTAAAAGAAAAACTTTTTTATTATTTTTCATAGCAATGCAACCCATAGAATCGACAATACACCCTCAAACAACTCATGATTTGAAAGAAACAACAAAGGTTCATAGAAAAGACATAAAAAGGTAGACCCATCTGACCTTATTATCTCTTCAACAAGGTATGGAGTATGGGCAAAGGTATAAGGACAACATTCATTGGATCCCTATAGGGGTTGGTAAATAAGGGGGAGATTAGGGAAGGGCGTCAGGATCTCTTGATATGGTTGAGGGTATTATGAGCAAAAGTTAAAATGGTGTTTTTAGCAAGGGAGGCGATTTCATATTTGTTCACATGTAATCGCTGTTATGGTATTGTGTCGTAAGGTTTTGTTTTTACTTTTGATGAATAATTGTAAAGTGAAGTATTAGTTGTCATTACCTAAACAATAGACAAAAAGTGTCTATTTTTATAAATCACATCAAAGAAACAACCAATTATATGATATGGATATGACACAAATGAGCACTTTTAATAGCATTAATTGATGAAAGTTGAAGTGTATGTCATAGTTGATAGCGAATTCTTACAATTCAATTAGGCAAATTACATATTAGATCTTAGTAACATGGATCAATAATTTGAGCATCAATATCTAACCATCTAGTCTCCATCAACCTAACACCCTTAAGTGAACCACATTGATTAGGCATCATGACGTATGCCAATTTGATTGAATCAATCATATCACTAGAATTTGTGTAATCAACCCACTATTGTTCATTACTGGGTAATCCACTATCTCATTGTTGGGTAATGGAGAAAGAGGTCCCTAGTTCATCAATCAAGAAACTAGGGATCATACAATATTTTTGAACCAACTACCCAATAGATGTGTTATCCTCAAATTTTGCTTGCTCAATTTGTGGGATAACCCCTACGAAACTTGTTTGTTTTGTAGCCCGTGCCCTCTAAGCACACATATCGAGGCATATTTTGATTGCTTTCATGCATAGTCTGACCTCTCAAAAAGTCATTTTGATTGGGTCATCTTTCCACATTTTGGAAATTTGCAAAAGTCATATTTTCAAGAGTTAGCGAGTTTTCTTCACATGCAACATCGCAAAATTTTGGCATGACTACATATATTTATAAAACTGCATCTTAGGATGTTGTAGAGAATTTCTTCGCAACTACAATCCTGCTACCACATGTGCAACCATTAATGTTGGTTTATAATTTTTTATCCTAGTTTTAAACTCATTTCACTTTTGTTTCTTGATCATCCACATGTCTCCTGCTTTTGGTTTGCTCCTCATAGTGTTCGTGCCAATTCTCACGAAGTTGTGGTCAATTTTCCACCATTGTTTTTAGTCATAATTTTTATTGTTGTATGTTTAGGTTGGTTTAGGTTTTAACATAGTTTGTTTTTAGGTTTTTGCATTGGTTGTTTTGCTTTCTTTCATGTTTCCTTCCCTGTTTTTTGAAAAACATTGTTTAGGTTTTCACCATTGTGGTTTTCATTTAGGGTTGTTTGCATACATGGTTTTTCATTTTCTTTTTAAGTTTTGATTACAATGCATCATTCTTCCAATGTTGTTCAGAGTTTAATCTTTGAGCAACACTGAGTCTTTGTGAGAATGATGTTGTGTAGAGATTAAACTTTGAACAACATCAACTACAAACCCCAATAACCATCACCACCATTCAAAATTGAACAAATTGCCTTCTGGTTGTTCGGGGAATTTTCCCCAAATGACATCCTGAAAATCTCAAACATCATGTTGTCCAGGGAAAATTCCCCAAAAAACACCCTTATACCATCAATAATCCTCATTCGAGGAAAATCCACCTAACAATTTTTGTTTGGGGAAAATTCCTTGGACAACATCTTTATCACCATACCTAACACATGTAGTTCATGGAATTTTCCTCGAACGACACTTAGTAGTACCCCTGCATATTTTTATGTACCTTGAGGAAAATTCTTCAAAGTACATCAAATATCCTACCCCATGTACTTCAAAGAATTTTGTCTGAAGTGCATAACTTTTGCACACACAGGTGTAGGTCAAAGAATTTTCTTTGACTTACACTGGAATCCTATTAAAACATGTAGGTTAGAGAAAATTCTCGGACTTGCACTTGTTTGACCTACCCAGAATGCAATTCAGAGAATTTTCTCCAAAATACATCTTTTTGCCTTACCCTTATGTAAAAGCAAATAATTTTTTTGGCCTTGCATCCAAAATGAAATTCTCAAGTAATTCAGAGATTTTTCTCTAAACTGCACCAAAAACACTATTGAAATGTAAAAGTGCAGATTTTCTCCACGATTTTTGCACAAACCTTAGCACTTGGAATTTTTCTAACTCTGGAAGGTTTTCGAAACTCAATTTTTATAGTCTCTTACCAAATGACCAATCCATCTCTTAGGAAGAACATGAAGTATAAATATCAAGGAGTGATTCTGATGACTTATATGGAGTCAAATGTAGATCACATCAGAGACATGAAGATCAGACATGTGGATATGTTTGAATTCTTCGAAAGAGTAAACAAGCATCCTATGCTTCAAGAATGCAATGTGTCCTTAACATTAGTATTCATTTGGTTTCTTCCTTTCCTGTATCAGCTCAAAATCTTGAATTTGTGTTAGTAGTAGCTGTCCATTTCAATAAGGAGAGTAAGCATTGAAAGGAACCTAGGTGAGCGAAAACAAATTTGTACACTAATCTAAGTAGGGGAGAGTAAACAAAAAAATTCCTTTTAACAAATTAGACAATTACAATAAGGAGAAACACATAGAAGGAATGAGATAGAACAACAAGTACACAAACAAAAAACACCAGATGTACATGGGAAAAACGCTTTCGAATAAAAAACCCCACCCTCCAAAAGCACACTACTATTGTATTAAATGAAATAGAGGTTACAATGCAACTCCAAGTACAAAGCTTCTTTAACAAGTTCTTCAAAAAAACACCTATTCTGGAGTGAATCCAGTAGCACTTCATTACCTACAAACAAACTATGCATTCTACATGTTTTTTTTTAAGAACCAAACTAATCTCCATAAATACCTATGGACTTTGCCATTTCCAATTATCAATACTTCCAAAGGGATTGGCCAACGAACAGATAGAGGTTGCAAGACTTCTATTCCTACTCTTTGGGCTCTGTGAAACCCGAGAGGATGATCCCACAATGTATACTTAAACACTTAGCACAATCACAATCAAATACATTGTAAATAACAAATATCTCTCATAAAACAAGTCAACAATATGCATCAAATAAGTTGGTAGCTTATTTATCAATGTTACACATATTGAGCATGAGAGAATACAAAACAACAACTATAGCATCTCTTTGAGACTTATATGATTTAATGATTGAGTAGCTAATGAATCAACACTAAAAATGAACCAAAAATACTCTGCATGAACTAGTGCCTATATCCCAAGCACAGAGTTTATATCCTTCTATGTGACCTGATCGTGATTTAAATAATATCATCTATAACCTCAAGAAATCTTGCATTACAACATTTCCCTGTGATGTTCATGATTATTACTACTTATAAATATCCTAGTACCAAGTTCTTATAAGTAATTAACTTCACACAAGCACTTACATCAATTCATTGAATCAATAAGCAAGCATGAAACTAAACACCTATTAGACATTGATAGAGACAAATGAAAGAAATCTTAGATTACTTTCACTCATAACTCATAATAAGCATACAAGGAGAGACAATAGCCATGAAACTTATATTGCTTTTTATTATAAATTTTATATCATTATCAGGTTTACATACGCAAGTATAAACTTCAAAAGAAACTTAGGATAAAAACTCTAAAAATTGCTTCGTATTATCTTGACAACTTCACAGTATTAACTCAAAAAATTTCTAACTCTCGTGCTTCTGGCTCTGAATTCCTTCTTATAGAGATGAAGGAGAAAACAAGCTTCAGACCAGTAGCACACATGTCATGATTTCATTGGATTGCTTGTAACAATATTCCACTTTCAGTTATACTTGAGTCTTCAGGTGGGGTAAATAAAGATGAGGCAAAATTGTCCTCAACTCTTTGTAGAAAGTAGGTCCCACCTCAAAAAACATCATTAGTTTGTTACAATAGTATCACAATATTGTCAATGTGCTCAAAATATGCCAACCGTGGGAAAAATAAAAACAACAAAACTTATGAAGCAAGACAAGGAAAGCAGACAAAAGGTCAAAATTCATTAATCCACATTAGCACCACACACTATTCATTTGAATTTGAGAAGAGAATAATATTCTCCCATGTTATACCAAAATCCTAATCTGTTCTATATTTAGGCTATGTATTATTCTCCTCCTATCCATGATTCTTTTCATTCATTAATCCCTACACAAATTCACTTTGTGTATTTCTCCAACCAAGTATTGTATTCTTCCTTAGTGGGCCATTTTACATTCAATAAATTATGCACCTTAGTGATGTACTAAGAATACTTGGCATCAATTAAAATCTTGGCTTCTTTAACAAATATGTCCATCTTTGATTCAATTTCCACCATTGCGTCAATATTTGAATTAAGAAAAATATAATTAGTGACACTCAAGGCCATCATAGTTGCTCCAAGCATTCCTCCCAAATCTTTCTACCAGGTGTCAAATGGATGCAATTCACCTTTTTGATTCAATATCTGAGGCATACCGCGTTCTTCCATCTCCTTGAATATCTTAAACTTACTCTGAAGTTGTATACCTAACTTTCCATGGAAAGTTGTTATCTCACTTATTGAGTCAATAACTTGCAAGATGTCAAGAATATTGGTAGGTTCCTCGAGGTCTTCATTCATCTTTGTCATCATTTATTTCAAAGCACTTACCCTAGTAATCCAATTCTTCCATTTGTTCCTGAAGGCCTCTTGTACTTGCAAATACTTTGTATTTGCATCATGAATATTCTTATATGTGGCACAAACATCATTAGCCTTGTGGACCAACTTGGTCATCCTATACTTCAACACATCAACACATCCTCAAAATTTCATTTGCCACCTTGACAGTTTCAAGCTTGGACTGCCTAACATTTTCTTTTTTAGTATTCAATTTACCATTCAAATCATCAATTCTTAAGGCCAAGGTCTCCCTATCGTGTGTGGACATATCAAATGAAGAAGAAGAAGGATGAGTGACCATCTTCTGAGTAGCTTGAATAGTGGCTCTCGTTTTATTCAACTCATTCAAGGCCTTATTATACTCTTTGACCAAAGATTCATATTTCTTCTGAGAAATATGTGCAATATCCACACTAAGCATTGCAACATGTGTAGTTAATTCAGCTTCCTAGATAGGAGTTATGTCTGTAGCTCTTTTGACCACTAGTGAACCAATAACTTCTTCAATAGGCCTAGCAACCTCATGTTTACTAGTATTAGGTGCCATAGACCAAATTGCAAGTGTATGCAATTTTGGACTATGTCCAAAAACAAATACTTTATCCTCAAATTAGTCTTCATATATCAAAGCTTGAGGATCTCTTCTAATTGCATCATATGCTATGGCAGCAGTGATAGTACATCCTGGTAACAACATAATTCCACTATCTTGAACAATTTTTCGAGCTTCAGTGGGAGTAATAGCTGCAATTTTAGCCCCGATTTTCTCTTCCTTTGTTTTTTCAACTTCCTCCTGATGAGAAGGTTCAACATTAGCTCGGGTTGATTCAAGTCTCTCCTTTATTTCCTTACTCCACTGTTGAATCATAAAATCCTAAAATTCCTTGGTCTGCACAAATTTATCATCAACTAGAAACTCATCACACTCCCTAATCCTAGGATCATCATCACTTTCTCTGTCATAC
>VDFB02011431.1:125026-171343 GCA_007258455.2 Sequoia sempervirens
GAAAGGAAGAAACCAAATGAATACTAATGTTAAGGACACATTGCATTCTTGAAGCAATAGGATGCTTGTTTACTCTTTCGAAGAATTCAAACATATCCACATGTTTGATCTTCATGTCTCTGATGTGATCTACAGTAGACTCCATATAAGTCATCAAAATCACTCCTTGATATTTATACTTCATGTTCTTCCTAAGAGATGGATCGGTCATTTGGTATGAGACTGTAAAAATTGAGTTTTGAAAACCTTCTAGAGTTAGAAAAATTCCAAGTGCTAAGGTTTGTGCAAAAATCGTGGGGAAAATCTGCACTTTTACATTTCAATAGTGTTTTTGGTGCAGTTTAGAGAAAAATCTCTGAATTACTTGAGAATTTCATTTTGGATGCAAGGTCAAAAAAATTATTTGCTTTTACATAAGGGTAAGGCAAAAAGATGTACTTTGGAGAAAATTCTCTGAATTGCATTATGGGTAGGTCAAACAAGTGCAAGTCAAAGAATTTTCCCTAACCTACATGTTTTAATAGGATTCCAGTGTAAGTCGAAGAAAATTCTTTGACCTACACCTGTGTGTGCAAAAGTTATGCACTTCAGACAAAATTCTTCGAAGTACATGGGGTAGGATATTTGATGTACTTCGAAGAATTTTCCTCAAGGTACATAAAAATATGCAGGGGTACTACTAAGTGTCGTTCGAGGAAAATTCCATGAACTACATGTGTTAGGTATGGTGATAAAGATGTTGTCCAAGGAATTTTCCCCAAACAAAAATTGTTAGGTGGATTTTCCTCGAATGAGGATTATTGATGGTATAAGGGTGTTTTTTGGGGAATTTTCCCTGGACAACATGATGTTTGAGATTTTTAGGATGTCATTTGGGGAAAATTCTCCAAACAACTAGAAGGAAATCTGTTCAATTTTGAATGGTGATGATGGTTAATGGGGTTTGTAGTTGATGTTGTTCAAAGTTTAATCTCTACACAACATCATTCTCACAAAGACTTAGTGTTGCTCAGAGATTAAACTCCGAACAACATTGGAAGAATGATGCATTGTAATCAAAACTTAAAAAGAAAATGAAAAACCATGTACGCAAACAACCCTAAATGAAAACCACAATGGCGAAAACCTAAACAATGTTTTCCAAAAAACAGGGAAGGAAACATGAAAGAAAGAAAAACAACCAATGCAAAAACCTAAAAACAAACTATGTTAAAACCTAAAAACCTAAACATACAACAATAAAAATTATGACTGAAAACAATGGTGGAAAATTGATCACAACTTCGTGGGAATTGGCACGAACATTGTAAGGAGCAAACCGAAAGCAGGAGACATGTGGATGATCAAGAAACAAAAGTGAAATGAGTTTAAAACTAGGATGAAAAAATTATAAACCAAAAATAAAACCAACATTAATGGTTGCACATGTGGGAGCAGGATTGTAGTTGCAAAGAAATTCTCTACAACATCCTGAGATGCAGTTTTATAAATATATGTAGTCATGCTAAAATTTTGCGATGTTGCATGTGAAGAAAACTCGCTAACTCTTGAAAATATGACTTTTGCAAATTTTCAAAGGTGGAAAGATGACCCAATCAAAATGACTTTTTGAGAGGTCAGACTATGCATGAAAGCAATCAAAATATGCCTCGATATGCGTGCTTAGAGGGCACGGGCTACAAAACAAACAAGTTTCGTATGGGTTATCGCACAAATTGAGCAAGCAAAATTTGAGGATAACACATCTATTGGGTAGTTGGTTCAAAAATATTGTATGATCCCTAGTTTCTTGATCGATGAACTAGGGACCTCTTTCTCCATTACCCAACAATGAGATAGTGGATTACCCAATAATGAACAATAGTGGGTTGATTACACAAATTCTAGTGACATGATTGATTCAATCAATTTGGCATACGTCATGATGCCTAATCAATGTGGTTCACTTAAGGGTGTTAGGTTGATGGAGACTAGATGGTTAGATATTGATGCTCAAATTATTGATCCATGTTACTAAGATCTAATATGTAATTTTCCTAATTGAATTGTAAGAATTCGCTATCAACTATGACATACACTTCAACTTTCATCAATTAATGCTATTAAAAGTGCTCATTTGTGTCATATCCATATCATATAATTGGTTGTTTCTTTGATGTGATTTATAAAAATAGACACTTTTTGTCTATTGTTTAGGTAATGACAACTAATACTTCACTTTGCAATTATTCATCAAAAGTAAAAACAAAACCTTACGACACAATACCATAATAGCTATTACATGTGAACAAATATGAAATCACCTCCCTTGCTAAAAACACCATTTTAACTTTTGCTCATAATACCCTCAACCATATCAAGAGATCCTGACGCCCTTCCCTAATCTCCTCCTTATTTACCAACCCCTATAGGGATCCAGTGAATGTTGTCCTTATACCTTTGCCCATACTCCATACCTTGTTGAAGAGATAATAAGGTCAGATGGGTCTACCTTTTTATGTCTTTTCTATGAACCTTTGTTGTTTCTTTCAAATCATGAGTTGTTTGAGGGTGTATTGTCGATTCTATGGGTTGCATTGCTATGAAAAAATAATTAAAAGTTTTTCTTTTGCTTCCATTTTGGGATGTTTTTTGAAAGTTTCTACATACGCAATAGCTGCTCCATGTTTTGGAGAAATGTGTCTCGTGATATGTTTATGTTCGGTGGAACATAATTTCTAAGTGTGAAGCTTCCCTTTCCAATACTAGATTCGATACAGTCTACTTTCTTTGTTTTATTATGTTTGCCCCTCTTACACGCTTTGCAAAACCCACAAGTTTTCCCCTTTGTGTCTTTTATATGAACTGTCTTCACCTCGTCTAGTCGTTATATTTCCTTTGACTTATGTGCCCTCTGCAATTTGGTTAATAATGCCTAGGTCCCCCCATACAAATATAATAAAGTAAAGATTTTGAGTGTAAGTTTTCATCTCAATTAAAATATATAAAAGAAAAAGTAAATTATGACATCTTCCCTTTTCTCTCAAAAGAATTCAGCAATTTGCTTCACAAAAAAACAAAGGACTACCAAGTTTTTCTTTGATTGGTGGGTCGTATTATTATTGGAACTCTATTTTAGTAAGAATTATAAAGTAAAATAATTCAAAAGTGGATTATGATTAGAACTCTATATTACAAAAATGGTAAAATTTGTATATTTATATTATTAAATTAAATTTTATGTTTATTTTCGTGGGTTATCTCGAATATAATTATATATTCATAAGTGACACTTTTTTGTGTTAGGTTTCTTTCATGTCTTGATCTTTGTCTATTCTTATTTAGTCTTACTTATACGTATTCCTACATTGTTCATCATTTTCTCTTCATTATTGCACCTACATTCACACTCACTGTTATACGATCGTCCATGCCTTAAGATTATCACTTCCCTACATTGATTTATTTATATTCCACTTGAGATCAATCTTGCAATATGAAAAAATGAATTTAAATATTTAAATATTTAAATTCAATGTGGAATATATTGTTATGTTTTGGTATTTAAAAACACTCAATGTGTCATTAATTAAAAAAGAGAAAAATAAGTAAGAACGTCAAGGACGGACAATCATTAGAGCATATTTTGATTTTTTTATAGGGCAAAGAATCAAATATGTGTCGTATATAGACCATTTCCATGCTGTTGAATATTGTCTTTTAATATTCACTCCAAGTTATAAAATTGACTTGCTTAGGGGTCTAACCTAGAGGAGAAGTTGTAATCTAACAAATTACTCAAAGGTGTGGTCCTTACAAGCTTACCAAACATCAAATATCAAGACAAATGGGTTTCAAAATTTATACTTCTTCAATTTAGATCCACATTTTAAAATCTACAATAGTCAAGATCAAACTTGAAGTGCTCAAAATTCAACTGTGAGACTTTTTTGTACCTATTTTAACTCTAAGATAGTCGCCATACCTATAAAAATTGATTATGCACATCATCAATTCTATAATCAAATACCCTTAATCCTTTCATTATATATATAAAATCAAATTTCAACTAACTATATAAATTAATTTATATTATTTACATTTATTTAATTAACTTAAATTTATTTATATAATACAATTATTTTCATTACAATTACATACCATGGAGAAAATAATAAATAATACCCCTAATGCCTATAGCCTACTTCTTCAAGCAACACAAAAAGAATTATCCTAGTATCCTATGGGTGAAAATTATAATAATGATAAGTATCACTTGAATTATAACATTCACTGTGTAAAAAAAAATTGTAACGTGTATATTTCTTAGATGTCATAGCAGACCTTATAAATGTTTATATCATTATGAAAGCCATCTTTATTTATGTTTTTTTTTTAATTACTGTGATATAAGGGGATTTGCTACTCACGAGTTCTCTTCATTCAGAGATCCTCACGGGGCGAACTGCCCTATATCACCTCAATGGAATAGCAGCGAGAGTTCTAGAATCCAAAAGAGCAGGTCACAAAGATCCTTTGAACAAACTATCAAGTTCTCAGCCAAGGGACGTCAACACAGAAAGCGGACGACAACGCGACACACTGGCATCTCGGAGGCACGTTGGCGTCTCGTAGGGACCAGAAAGCGAGGATGTCTCAGAAAATGACCAAGTGACTGCTAGCAAATGGATTACTAAGAACTGACAGAATGTAGGAAAAGGATATAATGTGATAAAGTAGTAGAATTGATAAAGATAAGGAGAAGAAAGGAAGGAGATACTTACAACCGTGCGAGTGATGAAGCTTACAACCCATGAGTGTCTTCAATACTTGCACACAAGAGGGAGAGAATGTTGGGGCTATATAGGGGTCTGCCTCAGTTAGACCCCATTTTGGTGTTCCCACCTCCACAAACAACCATATAGATAGAGAAAAGTAGAAATGAAGTAAAGAGTACTAAAGCACTACAAAACAGTGTTATGCTACTCAACCAAGTAATAGAGGAGATGAGTGAAAGCTTACCACCTCCACCAAGAGCGCTCAAGGCTAATAGGGGAGAAAATTAGAGGAACTCAAGCTTATGTTGCAATGGTGTTTGTTCCACACTTGCTCTACTGACGTGGTGGAGTGTTGATGTTGTTGTTGTGAAGTGTAAAAAGTGTGAGCTTAATGCTTGGAAGAGGATTGAAGAAGCTTGTGGATGAAATCTAGAAGTGGTGAAGAGATCTTCCAACCTTCAAATGCAAGTTCAAGGACTGAATATGAAGGAATGAGGAAGAAAACGACCATCTTCGAGTCAGTCAGCTGAGGAGGGCATTACAAATCAACCCCCAATGGGAAGGCAGGCTCCAGACACGAGATTATGTTAGGGACGTAAGTGCGCCATGCAAGTGTCCCCGAAAGAAATGCCTCCACCAACACTCCAAGTGTGATGCAAGCAGCGGGCTTGGGTGGAATTAAGCCTCTGAACTTGGTTTTCTAAAGTGGATAAAGGCAAAAAGGGGAATTGCACAAGGGGTGCAAATTCGCTCTTATATAATTACATAAAGCAAAAAGATTATAAACAAGGAGATGCAACCAAATGAACTATAGCGAGAAAATAATAATTAGTAAACAAGACTAAACCAGGCTAAATTTGGAACTTGACCCAGAGATGGCAACAATTGTGCTTATAGCTCCACCACACTCACATTTATCTAGTTAATTTTTATTTTTACTTTTTAAATGATGGTTTAATAGTGAAGGTATTCTTTTGTTTCTATTTTATTTTGGAAGTCATTTTTATTGAGTCTATAAATTTAAATAAAATATTGTATAAGAAATATATAATATTTATTAAAATAATTAAATAATATAAATAATTGTACACAGTTAAATTAGATAAATGGATTTAAATGTGATATTTAGATGGATTTTAAAGATGGAAAAACAATGTTGTAGATGTGAGAAAATTTATTTACTCCACAATTTAAATTTTAGGACTTAAACTCTACAAATTGAATGTGTTTTATCTTAGTTCAAATCCATGATCACATAATTGATTTGGCATATAGAAGTAACTCTATACCTAAAAAATGAATTAGTTGGATCTAGCTTAATGAAATATGCTAGCCTTAATCTTCTAATGTTTGAATTTAAGGACTAATAATGTTTAGAAATGCATTGGAAGAATTTGAATTTTAAAAGTTTAGGGTATTCAAGATAATGAATGGTTGATGTAAGGATTATGATCAATCTTTGAAGATAAATTATGAACTAAATTCATAGAAGAATTTATCACTTATGTATTATTACATAAAAATATTCAAATCAAAATAAACTTATAACATAATAAAAAAGAACATCTTTATATAATTAAATTTTTTAATAATTTTTTATCGCCCTTGATTATATTAACAAAAAAATATAATATATCAATAATATATCTAAAAATACATATTCTAATTTTTATATTAAAAATATCAATATATTATACTTACATAATAAAAAAACTATTCATATATATCAATTAATATTTTCTAAAATGTAATTGTAAATATTTCGAAAGTTACATCTTCAACTCGTTTTGCTTCATAAAAGAAGCAACCTATCTAATCAATTTATTATATTAGCAAACGGCCAATAAAGTATATTATACTATCACGTAAAACGTCATGTTAGTAGTATATTTAAGATAATAAAATATATGTCTCAGTCTACGTTATTCAAAACTGTCAATTTATAATACCAATATATTGAAAAACTGTCAGTATATTAATTAACACAAAATGTAAGGCTATGTATCAGCCAGCATTTCTTTATAAATTCAATTCTAAAAGTTGGCCTTTCTTAAATTTAAAATTAAAAAAAAGACTATTTTAATCTTTTTTGGCTCTTACTGTCATCTAATAAAATATTATTTGTAACGTTGTGATATTTAAAAATAAAATTTTAAATTCAGGTCTCGGAGCCTTTTTCTGAGAATTAAAATGATATTTGAAAACTGAGAATCCGATCCTACCCAAAATTTGAATGAAAATAAAGAAAATCTGAATCCTGGCATCAATTATTGACCATTACAAGTAAAAAATTCAAGTTTCCAAACTCCACGAGGACAAGTAGAGGCGTGAATTAAAATTTCAACCTCAAATAGTTGAGGCTGGGCCCGTGTGAATTGCAGTCAATAATTACAATTCACATCTTTGAGAATCTTTGGGGTCAGAGGAATTCAAGAAAAACGAGGTACACCGCAAAGCAAAATTTCTCCATTAATCCGGAAATTGCACGCACCAAACCCCAATTCCATTGGCCATGGAAACCCTAATCGCAGGGCAAATAAAATATAGACGCCCCTGTTTGACATCATTCTCGAGGGTTCTCGTACACTATTCCCAGATTTTACCCATGCTATGATCTTGTGATGACGCAGGAAATACTGCAATTTACGTCTGCCTGCTTCAAAAATAGGGATGAAACTCGAGCACATTTTTGTTTTTGTTTTTGTTTTCTCTTCCCTGACTTCCCGACCACCACGTCATGTGTTCGATTTCTTCCTCTTCCCTTGCTTTGCGATTGAAAAATGTGAAGGATTGCTCTGACAGTTGTAGCTGCGTGCCATCACTACGCCATGGCTGTGTTTGGGCGTTCAAACACGCAAAGGGGAATTACAATTGCAGTGCAGTACGTGCAACTATTTCACATTGCTGCGTACTATTTCTCTTCACGCAAACATTAAGCACCCCCATAAATATCCCTCCTCTGCCTCCTTCAATGATCGCTCCACCCTCGCCCTCCATAAATATTCATCATACCATACCCTATTTGCCATCCACACACTCGCCAGAGTTATCTTTGAGTCGGATTGGTGTGTGAATACACGTTGGAGAAGCAGGGCACGTGCGAGGCGAGGCTTCAGTTCAGACTTCACAGGTACTTGCCTTGCTCGCACGTGCTCCCCTTCTCCAACATGGATTGCCCACTAACTGTTATTCTTTCTCATGCGAGCTCTGCACTTTCTCCCCACTGAATTTATCACCACTAGGTATGTATATATACAATATATATATGTTTCGTGGAGTTGCATATCATGTATGTACTGTTTGTTTCTGCTGGTTGCTTTTGTGGATGGCAGCTTAGAAACAGAGGATTTCACAAAGCTTACTTCTCTAATGGCTGCTTATAATTTGGGTTTGTGTAGGCCTCGGTTTAGATTCACTAATGGTTTTGTGATTTTCTTTGGCTAACTTTGCTTTCCATTCCAATTCATGGAAGTGGGGAATTACAAAGGGTTTATGCAATACAGTTATAATTGAAGTGGGGAATTACAAAAGGGCTTATGTAAGATTTTGTAATTTATGGAACTTATCATTCTAACATGGAATTTGAGTTTTAATCAGAAGAAAACTCTCTTAATAGGCATAATGGGTATCATTTCCAACCCTTAGAATGCACTTTTCTCATATGTAGAATGTATAATCCTGCACCAAGTTCCTCTATTTTATGATGAAACAGAAATACATTGGCTAATCACCTTGAAAATGTGCACAGATGGGCTATATACAATGGAGACCATCTTGTACTGGTAATGTGTTCATATTGAACAACTGTGGGACTAAATTATGTGGCTTATTTTGTGGTTAAGAAAGAATATGGTGATGCATTCATGAAGGAATAGCTCTGCAAGAACTCTGAAGCAGGTGTGGAATGAATCTCTTCTGCTAGTAATGATCCTCTAATCAATATGAATGGGCATGGTGACCAGATTTGGACTTCCATTGATTATTTTCTTTAGAGCGTGTATTATTAGTTCATAATAGAATAATCAGATGGCCTTAAATTGTATCTGTAATGTAATGAGCTCCATGCCTCCTCAAACATGGAGGACGTTTTCTGGCATATGCTTTGAACAGAAGAAATTTCTTCTCAATAGTTTAGGGAAGGTTGTTCCAAGTCAAGTCAATCTAATGCATCTAGAAATGTCCATATTGACTTATAGAAATCTAAAGCTTTCAGCCAATCTGATTAGCTACACTTGTCGAATAGTGAAGGTACCCAATTTCATGAATTACTACATTGTCTTATGTGCGTAAGGATAAAATCATGACTGCTAAACAGATATTTTGCTTATTGACCATTTCAGCTTATGTACTTGGTGCCCTATTTAACAAGAAATACTCAATTGTTCTCGCCATCTAAAGGAAAGCTATGGTCGACTTTGTTCTCACTAAGCAATCTTGAATTAACTGAAAACCAAATGAAATAGTGATTTGAACATGCCTCACAAGATTATATTTTTCCAAACACAATGCCTGAAATAATATATTATTTGTCCTTAGCTATGACTAGTTACAAAGGAACATGGGTCATATTAAAAATGACAGGTTTGAATTTTGAGTCCAATGCTCGAGGCGGTTCAGACATCTAACGTTTCTTGATGTAGTTAGTTACAGATCTAATTAATAGTTGGTTACAGATCTAATAACCTACTTCATAGTTGATTACAGATCTAATCAGATACTTTATAGTTGATTACAGATCTAATCGTATACTTTATTTGATGGACATAAGTGTTATTATGGATGGCAGCTTCTAAGCAGCAGCCCATTTGGGAGTGTTTTATTATTTTTTAGTCTAATCAGTAAAACCAGCTAAATTCTCATACGGTTAGTAATGTTTAGGTAAGAATTTATAAAATATGTTATTGAACTTGTTATATGTCATTTGATTTGGTTGTATAATTTGTATTATTGTGGTGTTATATTATAATGGTGAAAATTATATATATAGTTGATTACAGATCTAATCATATACATTATAGTTGATAACTGATCTAATCGTATACTTTATTTGATGGACACAAGCGCTAATATGGATGGCAGCTTCCAAGCAGCAGCCCATTTGGGAGTATTTTATTATTTTTTAGTCTAATCAGTAAAACCAGCTAAATTCTCATACGGTTAGTTTAGGTAAGAATTTATAAAATATGTTATTGAACTTGTTATATGTCATTTGATTTGGTTGTATAATTTGTATTTTTGTGGTGTTATATTATAATGGTGAAATATATATATATATATATATATATATATATATATATATATATATATATATATATATTTTATGGGATCATTTTGATTGGGTTGTTCTTTGTGTTAAGATAAATATATAAGTTTCTCCATTTTTGTTGAGAGAACACACATAATCAAGTCTTGTCTAATCTCATATGCACTCATTATCAAGGATCAATCTTGATCTTAAGTTTATTCATCATGTAGCACCTCGAGATCATTCAAAGAGTTTTTAACATAAAAATCATAGCGACATTACTACATTACTTGTTTGCATGATTATCTAGGGCATTCTACATATCTTCCTACCATCTTTAATATTTTCAAAGAGTCATTGAATTAGTAGCTTGGAGGTTTGTCTAAAGGACAATCAATCATTATCTAACAAAATCCCTACATGTATACTTAAACATTGCCAATTAGTTAAAATAACTCACAAAAATCAAATGTGTTCCTAAAAACTACCGTTTATGAAAAACATTTCATATAAATCATTATGAACAAAAAAGATAGATCAAAATTTAGTAAATATCATAGTTTACATTTGCATAGCATGTTCAAATCCACAATTGCACAAAGCAATTCTACATTTGCAAAGTGACCTCAAATGATAGGTAGTTAATTTCTATGTTCCAAAAGAGTTATCTAACTATTCCTAATTTCTCTTCACATTAATGAATTATTGAATACACCTTGCACTCCTATTTTCACTAATTGGACTCTAAGCATCATTTGTTTATTAATTTATTTTTTGTAATTTTTTACTACATTATTCTAAGTAGTTTCTATTAAAGTGATCAATTCTCATTTGAAACCCATATTATCTTCTAGAAGAAGTGATTGTCTAAACTCTCTCAAATGGCTTCTAACTCAAGTGAATAGGAGGTTTCTTTTGATTCTATGGATAATAATAATTACTAATAATCTATTTTTTAACATGATACACATGTGAATAAGTAAGAAATTTTCTACTGCCACACAAGCAATTTTCCAAAGAGCTTGCTAATGTTACTCTTATAGAAATGTCTAAAACCATTCATAATTTCTTGCTTGGTGCATCATGGGTTATGAGATTCTTCAACCATATTTCCTTATTATATGTTATGTTTTACTCTTTTTACACTCATGCTTTGATATCTCTCTTCTAGGTTCTAGTGTCATCCCTTCCTCTCATCCTACTAGTGTTCCACTACTTCTTACCCCACTAGTCCATTTCCTCCCTCCCATCCTATTAGTGTTTGATCTTCATTTTTGTCTTATAATATTGTTTCCTTTCTATTATTATATCATTTCCTTTTGTTCCCCATTCCCTTTACACTACATCTATTGTATCTCATGTTCCCACCATAACTATTCATACGACCACCTTTAATGCACATATGCTAGATAAATTAGAGAAACTATTGATACCATGCCTAGTACACCAAATAAGGATAATTATGTTGAGATATACTTTCATACTTGATTTTGAGATTGTTACTTATCCTTTATCTATGGTTTTTATGACACCTCATTTTGAGATGTATATTGAAAAAGTTCTCGTACACATTTATAATGAGTCAAAGTTGCATGTTTGTATTTTGTGTATGAATATAGATTATTGGTCAAGCTATTTCACACACTTTAAAGGATTATGATATTAAATAATGGTTATTTACATTGGAAGAGTATGCATTTAAACTCATTTTTTGAGTTGACTAAGATCTTTATTGGTGATTTTATGGGTGATCCCAAAATAGTGTGTCCCACTTTATGGGCTACGTGGAACATTAAAATTATTATTTTTAACCAAAATTTCACTTCTTGTTAGTTATAGCAAGCAAATTGTTAAGAATTTGGTGATAATGTGGATTAGTGATTTTTGAGGTTTTGTGTGTAAGTTCTAAAAGTATTTTAAAAAAATTAAAACTAATTTATTTCATTTTAAAGCATTTCTTTACTTGTTTTTAAATAATTTATAATATTTTTTAATGAATGATATTTATTTCATATTATAACTTCTTAAAGAAATAAGATAGATTCATTGTTTATTAATCATACATCATTAAAATTGATATCTAGGGTATGTACATGGAAATGGAGGACTAAAAGGGGGTCAAAAGCTACCACTTTTTTCTTGCAATCAATAAAAATTATCTTAGATAAGAAATTCAAGGTAGCCATGCTTACAATTTGAAAATGTGACAAGAACAAGATTAATTGTGGTTAGAATCTAGTTTTTAAACTACGAGTTTTTTTTTCAAATGTGGAGATAAGAGGGTCAAATATGAGAAGCATAAAAAGTGCTCCTATTTTTTTCAACAAAATATAACATCATGTTGAGTGTGCTTCATCCAAAATGTTAACTTTTAAAAAGTATTTCAAAAATTGTTTCAATAAAAAATTAGCTAACATCACTTAGTTTGTCTATTTTTTTATAATTATTTATATGAATATGTGATTTTTTTTTAATTTTAAAAGTGAAGACATCCTAAAAAATAAAAAATTGACATGTTGTCCCCTTAATTTTTTGAAAACTGGCCAAAATTTATTATTTTAATGTGTATAGAATATAGTCTAGAGTGTAAAATAAATAAATAAAATTGGTGAATGGATAAAAAATGAGAGAAAAAACATTATACATAGTTTTTCATCAAAAAATTAAAACATTAGCAAAATAAATTGAAGATGGAAACCTTAGTGTTTTTCAAATTTAAAAAAAAAATACATGGTTAGAAAAGTAATCTAAAACTAGAAGTCATCATGGTATTTTTTCATATCAATGTCAAAAAAATGTGTAAACTTGATGGAAAGCACACTTGCTATTTAGTTATTTTTTTATATTTTATAGAAAATATGTCTTTAAGCATTGACATGCAAGTCCAATCCTTTGGGTTGGATGCCCAAGGAAAATCCAACCCTAAGGGTTGGTTGTCTTTAGATTTTTTATTATTAATTTTTTAATTTAAATTAATTATATTTAGGCTAGTTTTATTTCATAATATGTAACCTTTTTTTATGTATCAAATTAGTTTTTCTTTTTGTTGGAACAAGGGCATCAAACAAAAACCTTTATGTTTGGGTGATCTCAAATAGTGTGTTCCACTTTTTGACCAAAGTGGGACATTGAAATCAATATTTTAAACCAAATTTTCACCTTATGTCACCTATAGCAACTAAACTACTAAGAATTTGAAGATGGTCTAAATTAGTGATTTTGATATTTCTTAGGTAGATTTTATATATATATATATATTAAAATTTTAAAAATGCATGTGTGTGTGTAAGTATATATGTATATACATATGTAATGCATAAACATTTTTCATAATTTTTGGTTGCATTTTTTTTCAAGTGAGGTTAATTATAATTTAGACATAAATTTATTCCATTTTGCATAGTTTTTCTTTGCATATCCAAATTAGATTCTTTTTTTATGAAACAAGGAAATCAATACCTAGTGCATAAATGTTTTTTTTAATTTTTTCCCCAATTTTTCTATTTCTTCATGTGTGTAAAATAGAGACCTTGATGTTCAATAAAAAAACATATGTTCATTAGAAAATATAAAGAAATATAATAATTTGATTAAGCATATTCAAAATCATATTTTTTGGTAAGATTACTCTAAGGGCTATGATCTACAAATTATCTTACTGTGTTAATTCCATTTGTTGGTACAACCCAATGTTTGAAACAAAAAAAATGAGGAAATTCTAAGGAATGTGGAGAGGTCCATCCAAGGACCTTCATTTGAAGGAACTTTGAATGAAGGTAACTTCATTAAAAATATCAAGGATCTTCGTTCAAGGGTACCTTTGAATAAACATCCTTTCAATGACCATTTTATTTTTAAATAGTAAAATTTTGAAAAGCCTTCGAACAAAGGTATTTTTAAATTTTTTTCTTCAACCACGCAAATTTTTTATGTCCCAAAAGTGGGACATAATATTGTGTGTCTACCCATTTGGTAAAAACTATATTAATTAGAAAATAGAAATAAATATAATAATTTATAAATTATATTAGAAATTATACTTTTTAGAAAGCTTACTTTGAGGGCTATGATCCTTCAAAATATCATGTCATCATGACTCTAGTTGATGGTCCAACCATTTATTCAAAACAATTTTATTTTGAAAAATTGTGAGCAGTAAGAGGATGTCATCAAAAAGACCTTTGAATGAAGGAAAACCTTCATTTTAAGGTCCCTTTCATAAAGAATTTTGAACATGAAAATTTTTAAAATGAAAAAAAGGCCTGCATTTCAAGGTACCTAACTTCATTTGAACCCCCCCTTAATTTAAAGTTTGTTGTGATATCACCTTCAATTGAAGGTTCTTCATTTGAAGGTATATGTTCATTTGAAGGCATTTTGTAATTTTTTGCACCTTGGGCTCATTATTTTGTCTCATTCCACTATTGGGATAAATTATTGTGGGATCGCTTATATGTGAACATAGGATTGAAAAATTCAAATGATTTGATTTATTTGACTATGCTCAATGATCTAATGAGATAATTAAAGACTATGCTATTAGATTCCAATTACTATATGCCAAAATGAAATCTCATCTTCTTCATGACAATGTAAAGTATTTTTTTCCAAGGACTACTATCACTAATTAAGAATAATGTTTGTCTTCATAATTAATCTTCCCTTATAGATTTATGTTATTATGTTTAAATAATGTGGAAGTGAAATTACTAGATTCTAAGGCTTTAAAATATTTGGTCTTTCCATACATCTCTCATGTCTTCTTACCATCCAAATTTAAAAATTCAAAATAGTTTTTAAAAGGCATTGAGAAAGAAAACAAGCCTAATGCTAATAATGTGGATACCACTTCTAATGTCATTTGCAAGAATCAAATAGCTATTACTTTCTCTCATCTATTCATTGCATACATCTAGAGGAATCCATAAAGAATGTGATAAGAACATTTCTTGTAAAATTATCATGCAATTAATAGTCATTCCACACATATGTGTATAGATCTAAAGAATAAACTAAAATATTTGATAGATAGTAATGTTATAAATGTTGAGGAAATTACTAATGGTATAAAATCATTTAAATAGTCCACTTAATTAAAAGTTATAAATTTATATAAATCACTTTTCTTATTATATTCACTCTAACAATGTGGACTTTGAAAAGGTACTTGAGCATCTACATACAAGCATGCCACACATACACACAAATAAAGGTGTTATCAATGAACAAAATTTTGGACCCACTTCACATTTATAGATGGATCATTTTTTATATATTGTGATAGGAATTTTATGTTGCATGGAAGACCCTTGTTTGAGAAGTTAAGTATGGTGTCTTCCATGGGTGATGTAATCTAGGATCAAGAGCCCAATGAAACATAACTAATCTCTAGCAACAATGCACAAATAACCACTTACAATCACTAGATAAGAAATTGTAGCTATTTGAAAAATGCATTGTAGAAGCAATATATGAATAACATTATATTTTTTATGATCAAAATTATATCACATTCTTACCTCACATGTATATCATCAAGAAACAATTTTTTTTACATTCCTCTCAATCTTCCATCTCTTGAATAGAACAAGTTTTTACAACAACCTTCCAAATAAGACACGTATATACCCCTTTCTTTATTTATTATCTCTCTCCATCCTCAACTATATGGAGGAAGATATTTCCATTTTTTCCTCTATTAAACTCCCCCTTCCCTTCTCACATCCCTCACTAAATATTTATTCATATTCTAGAACTGAATGTGGACCAAGAGAATACCATGAGGCCTAATCTTGATATCATAAATTAAAAAAAATGTAATACTATTTTTTAATATTTTTGTAACCCTTGTAAAAATGAGGCGCATAAAATATGAAGAATATGGATAGTTCCTAGTAATAAATTTTTATACCTTGTAGCATGGGTAAAATGTCTTAGTGGAGATACCCACCACTCACAACCCCATGCGTACACTTATGAATGGTTAAGGATTTATATTCATTGTGGTAGGCCAATGCTCATGCCTTGATAGAGGGAACAATAATTAGGATAAGAATGAGTGAGTAATTTCTAACATGTATTCCACTCACATATAGCATTTATATTAACTCCATTTGTCATCTTTCTCACCTATTTTTATCTATTTAATTAAATAATGTCAATTATTTAATTAATTTCACTATTTCTTCTTATTAATCAAATAATTAATTTTATATGATTAAATCATCATCTTCACACTAAATTTTCTTCTCTTTTGATTAAATAATGAAAATTATTTAATATCATAAATTCTTCTTTGATTAAATAATTCCTAATTGTTTAATTAAAGTCTTTAATTTCCTCCACTTGCACAATTAAATAATTTCTTAAACTGTTTAATTGGTTAATTTTCTCCAATCATTCAAAGAATATTCTCATAGAATATTCCCTTTTCAAATTCAAAATTCTCCTTCCACATGGAAATATCTCCCACATGCTTCCTAAAATCAAGGAATTTGTTATTGTCTCAAGAGATTGGGCCTTTGATTAAAATCCTTGATCCATGTCATTATGCATTATCAACCCTTGATTTGATCTTTGATCCATGTCCTCATCTCTCATCCATTTTCTTCCATTGATTACCTAATTCAATCTCAACCATTGATTCATTGCAAAAATATATTTAAATAGTCCTCATTTTACATGAGAATGGATCCACAAGCATTTGAGCAACCTTACTCTACCCAATTTCATACTCACCTTTGAGCATTTTGTAAATCAACCTCAACATTACCATCAATTCATCAAGATTTTGCACAATCAACCATGGATTAGGCTTTAATTGAGCACTCCACATCCAATTCAACACTAATCCCCTAATGGGATGAAGGTTTGCATTGCTAATTAGGTGTTCATTTGCATTAATTTGGGATTTTATGCTTCAAATTGAACCTTGTTTAGTAATTGTTAGACAATCTCGTTGAATATGGATTAACTTGATCATTTGCTTGTTTGTTTAGTTCAATTTTTTTAGTGTTTGATCTTGTTATCAAACCATGTTACATTGACATAAACATATCCTCTTCATTTCT
The DNA here is from genome assembly GCA_007258455.2 of Sequoia sempervirens. Lineage (NCBI taxonomy): Eukaryota > Viridiplantae > Streptophyta > Pinopsida > Cupressales > Cupressaceae > Sequoia > Sequoia sempervirens. Next base: position 142,099 of record VDFB02011431.1, read on the forward strand.
AGCACTACCATTTCTAAAGTGCATGTTAAGAAAAACCTAAAAATTCATTGGAATAGTATCAAAGATTCACCTATTGCGTTAAAAAAATGTTGGCATTTTTGGCCTTTTATATCATTGGAAACACCAATTTTTTTCTAGTAAGAAAAACCTATGCTAGTAGGTCACCACATCATTCAGGTCATTAATGGTGACCTGGGATGCACTAGTGGTAGGTGGGAGAAAACTATAAGGAAATTGGAATGCTATAGGTCAGTCACACTCTTTAGATATAATTATAATATTTATTTTATCACTCCTTTATTTATTGTAATGGAGCCTTTTTCCTTTTGTAAACCATATCACACCTTTAGGAAGTTTATGAACTCATTGAAACTTTAAACCTTATCAACCTTTCAATTGGTTCATAAACCTACAAACTTACTAACATTCACACTTAGTCCCTTTTCTTCTATCTATCATTACTTTTCCCTCCTAACATTTAGAAATTTGTTGATATTTAAGAAGGTTCATGAACTTGTGAACTTGTGAACTTAAAACTTTGACATATTTTCCTTTATTAGAGTATGAGAGTCAAGCATAACTTTGAACAAGTACTAGGATGATGGAAAGCCTATTTTTTTTTAAAGAGGAATGAAAGGGAGGTAAGATTAGGAAATTAGGAAAATGAAGGGACAACTATGCAGGTAAAGGAAATATTGAAACCTTTCATAAACCTACAAACTTGCTAACATTCACAACTAGTCCCTTTTCTTCTATCTATCATTACTTTTATCTCCTTCTAACATTTAGAGATTTATAGGTATTTAAGTAGGTTCATGAACTTGTGAACTTAAAGCTTTGACATATTTTCCTTTATTAGGGTATGAGAGTCAAGCATAACTTGGAAAAATTACTAGGATGATGAAAAGTTGAATTTTTGAAAGAGGCATGAAGGGGAGGTAAGATTAGGAAATCAGGAAAATGAAGGGATAACTACCCAGGTAAAGGAAATCTTGAAACCTTTACAAGAAGAAACAGGATGCATGGAGAGAGGAGAAAATCTAAAATTATAGCAATGCAAAAGTTTTAAGGAAAATGGTAAAATTTTAGAGTTTCGAGGGAATAATGGAGATGGTAAATGGGTAAGAGATGCTCAAAAAATTGATGAAAATAATATTCTAAGGTATTAACACCTTTCAAATTTTGAATGAATTGTATGAAAAATGTGACAAGTCTAATAGGCCAACACATTTTACAAGTCTTACACCAAATTGTTAGGGTTGAGTGGAAGAGTATGCTATGAGGAGAAATTTTGAAATCTTAATAAACAAAAGGGAAGAGAAGAAGGCAAGGAGTAAAATTTGGGATGGACAACCTCAAAAGTATGAAACTTTGACAACATCTAGAATAAGAGTAAATGATCCAAACACACCCAACACTTACAAAATCTTAGAAATTTTGAAATATTGGAAATTTAGTGAGCATGCAGGGGATGACATAGGGAAAAAAATTTAAGAAAAACTATGGCTTATGAAAAATCCATTTATACTATCTTAGATCAATTATAAAAGGTGAGCTTAACACAAAGAAATTGTAGCACAAGGGAAAAATAGAGAAGAAGAGACACAACAAAATGGAGTTAAATAGTTTATAGGTTTTGTCAAACTACCAAAATACATAATTAGAATGATGAAGAATATGAACCATTACTAGTAATAGAGAAGATTTGGGAGGACATAGACTTGTATTTTATATTGGGATTGTCAAAACAAAAAGTGGAATGATTCGACAATGACCTAGTGGTGGGCTAGTTTCCTAAGATAATGCACTTTGTCCCATGTGAGTAAAGCAATGATCTAGTATACATAGATAATCTATTTTTTACAAAGTTTGAAGGCTACATGGTTTACTAAGAATCAAATTTTTAGAAAGATACACTAAGTTTATAGGTTAATTTTTTAGGACATTATGGAAAAATAAGAAGATAAATTTAAAATTTAGTTCAACATACCATCTACAAAATGATAAAAAAATAGAAGTTGTAATAGGAGACTAGAAAACTTACTAAGGTTTTTAGTTGGAGTAAAGAAAGGAAATAGGGACATGATTATATCTTAGGTATAATTTTCCTATACTAAAATTTAGTAAACAAAAATACTACAAAGACACTATTTTTTATGCAGTCAAACTTAAAGAACAAAATCCACCATTAACATCCAAAAATTAGATATCGAGGCTCAGAAAATAAAAATAATTCTTTCTTCATTACTCTACCTCCATTCCACTTCTGCAACTAAAAGAAAGACCTTATATCTACCAAATCCAAAAATTACCTTTTTTGGCAACATTTGACAACTTTCTTAATTTGTCATTTTAAGTAATTTTGCATACGTATCCATTTAACCACGAAGATTAATAATTACCTTCCTACTACTATGGTGAAACTTATTGTCAACTTACATTTCAAATTGGAACAATAGTTTGAAAAAATAAGGAAAAATCTGAAAACAAAAAAACAAAAAAAAAAAACAACTAAAAGCTACTTTTGAGGCCCTAGATGAAAGAATTTGGTCTCGAAAAAGCCTTGAAAAGAGATCCAAACAAACTAGGTCCATTCAATATTCCAATAAACTCCTCAAGGCACACCTTTTCAACTAAAAAAGACTTTTGAGTAAAAATTTATGACCACCAGAAGTCCCTGCATCATTCTCCTTTGGTTGAAAAGAATGCATCTCCTATGAGTTGTCCTCAAACTGTTTCCACTTGTCTTGATCCAACTTCTTTAATTCCCACTCTATAACCCATGTGTTATCTACCGCTTCTAATATTTCTCGCTTTACCATATACCTATTGTGTTAACCTTGTTGAGTGTAAATTATAATTTTATCTAGAACTTGTGCAATCTTTTCTCTTGGTTTTTTTAGAATGTGTTGCTCCTAATCTACTTCTCCTTCACTACCTTCATTATGATCCTCACCATAGAAATAATATAAATTAAAAACATTAAAAATAGGAGATATCTAAATTCTTTGGTAAATCCACCTCATAGGCATTTCTATTTTGTTTTATGATCTTGCAAGGACCAATTTTCTTGTACTTAAATTTGTTATATGTTCCTATGGGAAATCATTCTCTTCTTATATTCTATCATTACTAAATCACCTTCATTGAATACTTTATGTCTTCTATCAACATCTATTGCAGTTTTGTATTTATCATTACTCCCTTGTAGTTTCTGCCTCGCCTCTTTATGTAATTGTTGAAGGTTTTTTGCATATGCTTATCCAAAATCACTAACTCTACCTCTAATCTATAGTTGTACTAAATCTAAAATCCACTTAGGATTCTTTCCATAAACAATATGAAATGGAAATTTACCTATGGATATATTCACTATAATGTAGGAAAATTCAGCTTCAGGTAATGCCAAGTCCCATTGTCTAGGCTTCTCCCCAACAATGCTCCTTAAGAGGTTTCCATAACTCCAATTGAAATATTTTGTTTTCCCATTTGTTTGAGGGTGGTAACCACTTCTAAACTATAGCTTAGTTCCCATTATTTTCACATATTCCTCCAAAAATGGCTCAAAAATTTGGTATCTCTATTAGATGTGATATCCTTGGGACACCATGTACTCTAACAACTTCTTTGAAAAAATATTTTGACATTGTAGTTGCATCACTAGTTTCCTTGCAAGCAATAAAAAGATTCGTCTTATAGGATCAATCAACAACCACAAAAATGAAATCATTACCTCATTGTGTTCTTGGAAGCCCCAACACAAAATCCATACTTAAATATATCCATGGTCCTACATGTACTGACGAGGGCATATACAACCCTATATTTTGTGACTGTCCTTTAGCCACCTAACAAATCCTACACCTTATCACATAGTTGGTTACATCTCTCTTCATATTTGGCCAACAGTATTTATCTTCTACCAAAGTTATCATCTTATCCATGCCAAAGTGTCCATTCAACCCACTACTATGAAGCTCTCTAATAATGTTTTATCTCATAAATCCAAATGGAGTATATAATTATTTTCCTTTAAAAAGGTACCCTTCCTGCATAAGATATTCACCATTGGTAAACTCCATGTTGTTAGCTACTAGATCTTTCAACTATTCCACAATCTCCCAAAATTTATTGTTAGATTCATATAGATCCTTGATGGCATCAAAATCAATTACCTCATTTTCTATTGTTGTCAAAAGCACAATACACCTAATTAAAGCATCTGCAACCTGGTTTTATTTTCCTGTCTTGGGCTTCAAAATAAATGTGTAGCCTTGTAAGAAAGAGACCCATTTTGCATGCCTTCTATTCAATTTATTTTGAGTGTTGAAATATTTTAATGCAATATGATTTGTAAACAACACAAACTCATTCGACACTAGGTAATGCCTCCAATGTCTCAATGCTTGAACATCTACATTAAATTTTGCATCATATGTGGAATATTTATCCCTTACATCATTATGATTTTCACTAAAAAAAGCTATGGGTTTATCTACTTGACTAAGTACAACACCAATGCTTGCATGTGAGGCATCAAATTCCACTTCAAATACCTTATCAAAATCTAGTAGTGCTAATATCAGAGCTTCAATCACCTTTTTCTTCAAGAAATTAAAACTCTCATCAACTTCATTGGTCCAAACAAACTCTCTTCCTTTGGTGCACCATGTTATGGGTGCTACAATACTACTCAAATTTTGAATAATTTTTTGGTAAATATGGCCATCCCATGAAACATTCTTACCTTTGTTATGCTCCTTGAACTAGGTCACTCCAATATTGCCTTGATCCATTTTTAATCCATCTTGACACCACTTGTAGAGATTACAAAACAAAAAATACAACTTTTTTGCATAAACCTGCACTTTAGGTTTTCATAAAGTTTCTCTTTCCTCAACACATCCATTATGATCCTCAAGTGTTGCAAGTGTTCCTCTCTACTCTTACTGAAAGCTAGAATATCATCAAAATAAACTACAAAAAAATTTACCAATGTAAGATCGTAGCATAATATGCATTAGCCTCATTAATGTGCTAGGTTCATTTGACAACTTGAATGGCATAACCATCAACTCATATAACCCATCTCTTGTCTTGAAGGTTGTCTTCTACTCATCCCCTTCCTGAATCTAGATTTGATGGTAACCACTTCATAGATCATTTTTTAAAACATGTGGCCCCTGCAAGCACATCCATCATGTCATCTAGGTAAGGTATATGAAATTGATATTTGATGGTAATTTTATTAAATTCTCTACTATATTTGCACATCCTCCATGTGCCATCTTTTTCTAGAGTTAAAAATGTTGGCACAACACATGGGCTCATGCTTTCTCTCATCACACCTTTTCTTTATAAGCTCTGTCACATGCTTACCATCCTATAGGATTCTTTATTAGGTAAAGATTCCCTTGTAATTAAATCAATATGATGTTGAATATCTCTTTTTGGTCGTATTCCATCAGGTAACTCATCTAGTATAACATCAACATACTCTTCTAATACCTTTGTTGTTTCAATGAGGGTGGGTACTTCTTCACCCTCTCCTCTTTAAACAATTAGTGAATAAAAAAACCTTGTCACCTTCATTTCTTTGACAAGCTCTCTTTCAGATAGCATACTCTCAACTTTCCCATCATCCTTAAGGGGCAATAAAATTACTTTAGAGTCATCCTTCCAAAAATTATATGTATTTTTTTCTCCATCATGCATAACTTTCCTATCATATTGTCATGGCCTTCCCGACAACATATGACAGGAATCCATTGGAATGAAATCACACTATATTTTATCCTTATAACTCTTCCCTATAGAAAATTTTATTAAACATCTCTTATCTATGGTGACTTCATTCCCCTTTTTAAACCATGCAATATGATAAGGATGGGGATGTTTTTCACAATGAAAGTTCAATTTATGTACCATTTCTCAAGAAACAGTATTTTTCAATTGCCTCTATCAACAATAACTAGACATACCTTACCTCCTAATGTGAATCTAGTTCAAAAAATGTTTGTTTGAAGTCAAGAATCTTCACAGCCTCTGGTTTTCATTTTCTCCTTCTCTAGAATCACCATTGTTCTTCTCATCATGAGATTCTCCCCCACATCTAGTGGAACTTGGGATCTGACTCATCCTTCTTCATCCTCAGCTTGAACCAAGTTTAATCTCGATTGTTCTCCTATTTTCTTTTCTTGCATGTGATTTTTTGAGCATTCAAAGGCCCTATGGACCTCTTCACCACACCTAAAACAAACAGTCTTCGTTTATTTTCCCAACCTCTACCACCACTATAACTTCTACCCCTCTGAAATTCGCTTCCTCTTTGTTGACTTGGAGGATTTTTTTGGGAATATTATTTTTTCTCTACTCCTTGGAATAATTATCCCCTATTGTAATTCAAACCACCTGATGATGAAGATGATGTACCCCTCCTTGCTCCTCTATTCCTTTGAAAATATTGTCTACTTTGTTTTTCTTCTACCTTTAAAGCTAATGGGTATGCCTCTTCCATACTACTAGCTTAATGCATGCTCAATTCATCCTAGATAGCAAATTTTAGACCATTTACATGCCTTGCAGTAATTTGTTTATTGTTTTCTTGATTCTCCATGTGAATGGACAATTCGTAAATTTCATTTGTATAATCTTCCAGAGTAGATAGATTTTTCTTAAAATTTTGAAACCTATAAAAAAGAGTCTATGTATAGTCTATAGGAAGAAATTTATCTTGCAACTTCTTCTCCATATTGTTCTAGGTCCTAATTTTATCCTTTTATTTTCTAGTTTTCTCATTCTACAAATGATCCCACCAGATCATTGCATGACTCTTTAACTTGCTGCATGCAAATTTTACCTTCTTTCCTCTATCATAGGCTTCCTTTCAAAGGATCTTCCCATATCATTCAACCAATCTATTAGCTTCTTTGGTTTAAGACTACCCACATACTCTAAAACTTCAATTTTGATCCCTTCATTTTTCCCTTCCAATTCTTTGAACATCCTCTCTTCAAAATTCATGTGATCTAATTGTTCTTCTTCATATGGTTTTGTGTGTTGATCTACACCTCCTTGGCCCATGTCTTCATCAAAATCATATCCTCTCTATCCCAATATTTTATTTTCCATTATTCCTACAAGATATGCTACTTTCCTTTGTAGGATTTGCATATCTCTATGCATTTGGGCAAGACCTCCACTTCCTCTTCCTCTCATAGCCATCTTCCTACTCTAATACCAAATGATGTAGTCAAACTTAAAGAACAAAATCCACCATTAACATATAGAAAATTAGATATTGAGACTTAGAAAATAAAATTAATTATTTATTTTTCCTTTTTTTGAAAAGGTGCAACACACCCATATTATTAGGGGAAATTTTTTTTACCAAAGCTATGAATCGAGTACAAGAAACCACAATAAACAACCAAACCCATGAGCGCAATGGCCCAGCGAAGGCACAAGGCCTGCAAGCTCTTTGGCCTAGTGAGGGTTTGAACCCTAGAGGTCGTCACTACAACCAAGCGACTTGATCACTGAACCACACCCTATCGGAAAAATTAATTATTTCTTCGCTATTCTAACTCCATTCCATTTCTACAACTATAAAGAAAAGATGTTATATCTACCAAATCTACAAATTATTTTTTTTGGAAGCTTTTGACAATTTTCTTAATTTTCCATTTTAGGTAAATTTTCATACATATCCATTCCACCACGAAACTTACTAATTACCTTTCTACCACTATGGTGACACTAATAGCCAACTTACATTTCTAATTGAAACAAGAGTTTAAAAAAAAGGAAAAAATAAATTTAGAAAAAATCAAAAAATAACTAAAAGCTACTTTTGAGGCCCTAGATGAAAGAATTTGGTCCCGAAAACGCCCTAAAAAGAGCTCTAAATGAACTAGGTTCATTCGATATTCCAATCAACTCCTCAAGATGCACCTTTTTAGCCAAAACAAACTTATGAGTCAAAAGTAATGACCTTCAAAATTCCCTGCATCATTTTCAAATTATGAGTGGCAGTAGTCTAAGGAATGTATCAAAATTGAGAGAAATCAACAAAGAGAAAAAATTGAGTGGAAAGGTAGATTTTTTAGAAATCATGAAACAAGTACATGTAGAAGTAATAATTCATTTGGAGTAGAGGAATTTATAATACAAGGAAAGGGATAAAAACACAAGAAGGAACAAATAATATGAGGTTGGATGAAGTGATGGTTTATCTCAAAAAATAAATATTTCTAGTTGGGACATATATCAAGCTCAAGATGAAGAAATTTGGTGCACGTAGGATTATGCATAAATTTGATTGTAAACATGCATGAAGTAGAGTTATCAGAAGGGATGGGCATATTCCTAGTGTTAAAAAACATAGATCTATACCAATATCAAGAAGGAAACTCAACTAGCACTAGCATAGAAGAAAAAATGAAGTACCCCATAATGCCACAACTAAAAGAAGAAATTGAAGAGATATTGAATATTCATATTGGGAGAAGCACTAGACATAGGCATATATGAGGAATATTTGGAAAATGGAGAGGGAAATTAGTGGAAGACTCAAGATGGATTTCTAGGACTAAGTTGGATCATATTGGTTGCCCTCTACTTATTGAAAAGTGAGGGGCTTAGTTCTCAAATAAACCCAAGTGTCTAACACAAGAGCATCCCAGGAAGCAAGTACAATCCTACATCAACCAATAATATTTTCTTTAATTTGATTTGTTTGTTTTAGGTTTTCATTTACTAGTCAATTGTAGAAGAAGCCACCATATTTTACCATAGTTTGTATTCTAAGTTCATGATTTTGAAAATATGTTTTTATAGAGTTAGAAGAATGTTATATCCATGTATGATGAGAAATGGATGAGTATAATATCATTAGTTTATGGACTTATGTCAGACTGAAAAAATATGACACTTGCAATTTTCCCACTTGTGTGAGGATACTTAGAGTTTGTGGTAGCAAAGGATCATTTGTAATGACTTAATGGACCTAGAGGAATGAACATTGAGCACTATAAGGATTTTTTTATCACCACCTTGATTGAAAAAGATCACTTTCACTAGTTGACCACATGTTTCATGAAGTATTAAAATTTGTGTCACCTTAAAGCCAACACAGATTAATTGGGAAGTTAGAGAATTCTCTATCTTTGACACTCATAACCCTTGGAGAAGAAAATCAAGGAGAAATTTGGAGAGAGAACTGGAGGTCTAAGTGTGAGCACAAAGATGGAGGTTCATAATGAAGTTTAATGAGGAGGATTCATAATTCATAGAAAGTATTTAGTCACTTAATTGTAATAGTTTCCTTAGTAGTAATAAAAGAGCTTGTGACATGTATGTAGTAAGCATGTTGTGGCAAGTTATAACCCATCAAATATGAAATTAGTAAAGTTTATTTTTGTTGTTCTTGTAAATTTCTATTGTTATTGAGTTTGAGTATTTGGTTGTATGGATGTACAATCCTTCATTAGATCATTTTCCCCATGATTGCATCACATAATCTCTAAATTGTTAATGATTTGCTTGTTATAATTGAGAAAAAATAGAAATTATTTAAAAATATTAAATTTCCTAATAAAAAGTGAGACACACCTTTATGCTTCCACTTCATTGCTCAAGATTGACCCCACATAGATCTAATTTGAATCACTAGCTTTTGTGATTAAACAAATGTTGATATAGTTATCAATTAAGGACATAAATTTCTAGATAGTGATGAATCAATTCAACCTAACATCAACATTATTCTTTCATTCATGTTTACAAAATTTTAATTAACCAAAATATTTTAAGAAAAACATTTACTATCCTTTACAACTATGTGATATCACCTTTTAGATATTTATGATGATGTGTTTGAGTCTTTTTAAAGATGAGGATGATGTTTTTCTTATGACTCCATATATTAAAATAAATAATATCAAAGAACATAAGTCATTTTAATATATATATATATATGCCAATGTAATTGACTGTTACTTTTTAAAATAAATTATTTAGATATCATCATTTAAATACTTATAATATTGTATTTGACTTTTTAGATAGGAATGAAGTCTATGCACTACATTAATTAAAACAAAATAACAAACAAAATTCAAATATGTCAATATAATTTACTATCACTTTCTAAAATAAATTACTCTCTGTGCGAACCCTTTTTCTAGTACCTACAAAACAACATGAATAAACGAGTTAGACAAGGAATTACAAGCTAAAAGAAGGATTCCCCATGAAATCCATTTACAAATCAAACTAAGAATGAAAATATTGAAAAACACAATGCAAATGATAAAAACAAGATAAAATCCTAATTAGATACGCAAACTCTCAATCCCATGGGGGAATTGATGCCAATTTGATGTGGAAATTTGGCTCTTTCCCAATCCCTAAGATGCAAGATTCGAATGTTGAAGAGATTGATGATCCACTTTTGATGAAATGGTGAGAGCTCCAAACAAAATCTGCAATAACCTAGCTAAGAACTCAAGATGGATGAATGGAAATGGCTAAGTATTTTAGCATGGTAACTTTGCTTGGATTGTGGATGATGAAATGAGGAGAGGAGCTCTTCATTTATAGGATTTCAAGATGGATGAATGCCCAAATTTGAGCAATGTGGGACTAACATTCATCCAATGATATGGTGCCACTTGTCAAGCTATGAATGGATGATGGTTGTGCAAGATTTGGGGTTTGTGCCAATAAATGTCAATATTTGAAATTCAAATTTGTTGAAATGACATGCAAGAGGGAAGGGAAAATGCAATAAATGCCACTTGGCTCAAGGAAAAGGACATGTAAGAGGTTTTAAATGCCTTGTTGGATGTACATGTTGACTTGGAATTTTTGAATTCAAATTGAGAGAATCTTCCAAAAGATGCATTGTGAGGAAAATAGAGATTTAATAAATAAATTAAATCTATTTTCATGTGCAACTTGCATTATCTAGAAGATGTGACATGAGATGAGGTTAAATTAATCAAGGGTTTAATTAAGTTAACAAGAGATTAGATGATGTGACTTATTTGACTTAAATTTATGGATTTATTTAAATCAGATAAGAGAGGAATATGGTAAGAGGCTAATTAAATAAAAATTTTGATTTATTTAATTAAAAAGGATGGTGTTAGATTAAATCAAATAAGGTTTTAATTTATTTAATTTAATGGACAGACTTTAGGGATTTAATCAAATAAATTGATTATTAAATAGGGATAATTAGATCAGATAAATTGATTTAATTAACAGGAGATTGACTTGATTAGATAAAATGATTTATTTAATTAAGAGATGAATATTGATGAATTTAATCAGATAAGGGAATTTGATTAAATGGTTAGACCAAGGAATGATTTAGGAAGAAATCGTGTTAGTAAGTCAGGATCAGATGCACGATGTCAAATTGGTATATTTTCGATGTCTACATTTTGCCCCTCTTTGAAGCAATGCACTTGTTGTGTTGGTTCAAAGAATAATCTTACCGTGATCAAAATCAAAAAATTTCTAATTTTTCAAATGCCCCAGCGGAAAGAAGTACACTAGTACATTGCCCCCTTAAGAGATCGAGCGAAAATATTTGATTTAAGGGTCGATCTCGCGACATAGAGGTTCAAAATGGATGGCTATGGATGATGATGCAAATGAGATGATTTCAAGATGCTTAGAATAACAAATCTATATTATCCTAAACAACTTAAATGATGATATGATATGAGATGGATGAGATTAATGATGTGATATGTTGTAATTATGCAATGGATGATTTATGAGATGCTTATACTAACATATCTATATTATGATGGTGATATGAATGCATGATGGATGCATGATGGATGAATTGATGATGATGATTAACTATTCATGTTGTGATGTTAGTGCGAAAAATGAAGAAATTAGATGATGACAAGAGGATCCAACAAGTCTATGATCTGACGAGACCTTATTAGAGATGATGATAAATGATGATGACGATTTGCTTATCAAAGATTGGGATTTTAAAAGGGCTACTTACCTTATGTTTGATAACACACGTAGGTACGATGCATCAAGGTATAAAGAACTAGGATGGCACTGTGCCTAGTGCGATGGACTTTGACTCGACAAACAAATAGGAGATTCTTGTTCACACTTGACATACAGAAACCTTGCTAGGACATACCTAACAAAGCAAGTATTCACCAAGTCATTTTACAAGAACATCCAACAAGCACAACAAAAAAAAGATAATGATCGTTGCCCCATTCCTATCTCTCTAAATCCTTCATTCGGATATCATCGAGAGGTCCTTGGAATGAGCGCAATAAGATAAATCAAAAGAAAAGACCAAGTACGCAAACAAACCAATGTTCTTCATACCGCTAGCCAAAAGAATGTGTTTTGATAGGACAAGGATCTAGGGTGATATCCAAAATGATGCCCATTTTCGAAACGATATATCCTAGGACATGCATTGTATAGGATGATGATGAGTTGATAAGTTGATTGATACGCTATTGATATAAGGTTTACTGACATGTTTATGATTGATCAAGAGTTTGATTTTACGTTTAATGGTTTGTTTCTTCGATTTTGATTTTGCGATTAAAGCTTGCTTTTGCTGATTGTTGTGATTATTTTTGTTTGCATTGTCAAAGGATGAAGGTGACAATTAGTTTATTGTGGATGACTGATTATTGCAGGTGTAGGTGAGATGAGACGGATGGATTTTTTCAAATATTTGGATGTTTTTGTGTTTTACAATGTTTTTGAGGCTGTTTTTGGTGTTTTTGGATTTTGCTATCTTTTTGATTTTTCGATTTTCTGATGTTTTTGGATTTTGATGTTTTTGAATGTTTTTGGATTTCGATGTTTTTTGATGATGTTTTTTTTTTTTAATGTTTTTGGATTTTGATGTTTCGGGGGCCAATCAGGGATTAGCCTTGCCTACGTTTAAGCTCAGAGACGACGTAGTTCGGATTTCAATGTTTTTGACTTTTTTTATTTTTTGAGTGTTTTTTGGATTTTGATATGTTTTCAATGTTTTAGGATTTTTTTGATTTTTCGATGTTTTAGGATTTTCACATGATTTTGACAATTTGGATATGGATATGGGTGATGATATCAGTTCTTTGTTTTGGATTTTGCTAAAAACCAAGCTAAGGTTGATTGATCGGATCAATGAATTGATGATGATGATAACATTGTTGAGGATGCACAACAATGCAAGGATAGTGTTAAGCAACACAATGATCGGGAAGGATATCCCAAGATTATGGATTGATTGGATTCGATTGATCAGGATTGATGATGCTTGGTTTTGGAACAAAAGATGTTTTGGATGATTTGATGTGATGTTTGAAGGGTGTGTTAGATGCAACTGACATTGATTGCTTGGATTGATGTTCGATGAATGATGAAGATTGATAAGGAATGTCTTCTCGTCAAAATGTGCCATGGGCTAATGCTTTGGATTTTGGATCACAAATGTTTTGACCAATTTGATTTTACATTTTCCAATGTTTAGATCGCCACATAAGTTGGAGGATATAGATCAAGATTTATTATCAAAGCAAGATGTACACATCTACCCCCAATTTCTAGCAATGTATGGAATGCGATGGATGGATATGGTAAGCATGTAAAGGATGCCAAGGATTATCTTGCGATAAGATAAGTTGTTTGGATAAAGAATACTCATTTGGATAATGCTTCATCACTCAAATAACGTTGCATAGGATAGGATCAATGAAAATGACCCATGTCAAGATGTTTACCATAAGCAAGTGTAAAGTGTGCCCCAAAATTTTGTCAAGATCAAGATAATTTGGATGATGGATGCAAATGGATGAAAACGGATTGGATCAATGGTTTATGGATGAATGGATTTATTATGGATGGATGGAATACTAGATTTATTACGGATGGGATGAGATGCTTTCACCTGAAGTGACGCACATAGATGCTCGATTCTACACATGACGCTTGTTTGCCAAGTTTTCATCATGGTCTTGCCCAAAGCGTTGCCCATGCGATTTTCACTAGAGGACGATTTTTCTCTTTACTGTTTTCAATCCTTTTTCTGATTTTTTTGGATTTTCATATTTTTTGATTTTTTTGTATTTTTCTAAAAGATTTAAAGCTTATGCTGAACCACAAGGTGTTGCTAATGTAGATGCTTCTGTCATGATGTGCCATCGATATCCTGCTTGAAGAAGTTGCTTTGCTAAGATACATGCACTTGAATGCAACTTTTGAGTTTCTTGATTTGCTTTATTGACACTAGGGTTAACTCTGTCTTTGTGCGCACATCGCGATAGAGTGCCTTCAGAATCCTTATGATGAAGGGTTGTTGCCAATACATGGTCAATGTAAGAATTGGATATCATGCGTGGAGGCGTGGATGGAGTGTGTTTAGGGATAAAATATGGATTGGTTGACAATTTGGAACCTTTGACTCTCCAAACTTGGGAAAATGAGCAATGATGGGTGGATACGAAAGTGTGTGTGGAATTAGGACCAACTGCTTGATACACTTTGTACATTGCTTGAAAAGTCTACTTTTGCTTTTGCGGACATCTTTGATGGATACTTTTCCCTTTTTTATTTTGCCCCATAGTTTCTTTGACTAATGGAGTTTGATAGGGATGATTTTCCTTTGTATTCTTTGGTACCCATTTGTATTTGATTTGTCCATTATGCTTTTCAGCTTCTTTTTCTTTGATAATGTTCTTCGTACTTTGATTCAATTTTTTCTTTTGACGTTGGTCCCAGTTCATGGATGGGGTGATGGGTGGATGAAGATTCATGATGCGACTGGTTGTAGTATTGGCATTGGTTTCATCATAAAGATTCTTCGTGCTTTCTATATTGACGTTTGCTTGAGATGAAGTTGCCCCCAATATAGTGGTAGTAGTACCTTCATGCTTTGATTTCGCCTATTCTGAGAGCTCTTGTTTAAGATGCATTCTCTGATGAATGACCACCGTAGGTGATGTTGTTTCAATTTACTGCTCTACTAACTCTGGATGTTCTATCTGACTTGTTTCCTTGAGCGGATAATGCTGAATATCTTTATTCATGATGTCCTCAATCTAGGTTTGGGACATAGCTAATCCTGATGTTGATAACTTAGTTTGACTGTAGGAATTAACAATTTGCTCTTCTTGTGTAACAAAACCTTGTTTTAGATGAAGATCATCTACGTGTCCATCCATAGAAAGCATCTCATGGGTAGATAGAGGAGTATGTGCTACATGGATATGATCATCTTGCATAGATAGGAGAGTGTCCATTAGATTGTTGTAGTATCTTGAAGATACAAATTCTTGATCTTGAATGATTTTGGAGTTGCTTTCGACATGCTTTGGATCAAGTTCTTGACATGGGTCAGTCTCAAAGGATGGATTGCTTACAAATGGTTCTTGGATATCTTCATTAGACATGGGGAATAGCTCAATATCCTCTTGATCTTTGAGTGAATTTGGATTAGGTGTCAATTTGAAGATTCCTTCAATATCGGCAATCATGAGGTCGAAGGATGTCAATATGTCTTGGAAAGGACCATTGCTAGACTTTGGTGAGAGATATTGATCATGCTTTAGAATAAATTCTTGAGATATGCCCTCTACCTCATTAGGTGATGTAGAGACATTTTCAACATGATCATTGGTTGATGCCTCATTGGATGAAGTGAAAATATCTTTATTGATGGATAGATCTTGATCATTGTTTTCAACAATTGTGGTGGAGGGATTTCCAATGTCTTCAACCATAGGGTCAAATGATGTTGACATTTCTTGAATTGGATCATTGTTGGGTATTGTTGGTGGATTTTGATCATGATTGACAATTGACTCTTAACATATGTTCATTTGATCATTGGATGGAGTAGAAAACTTCAAAGTGCTCAATGATGGATTGATCTTGATCCTTGTTCTCAACAGTTGTTGTTTGTTGGGTAGCTTGAGAGGCTTGGGCAGCTTGAGAGGCTTGTTGCACTTGTTGAGCTTGTCTTGCTTGTTGTGTGGCTAGATATTGTCGGATAGCCTTTTGGTAGGCTTGGTGATCCTTTAGCGCAATGTCATATTGTCTCGCTAAGTTTGGTTTTGGTGGTAGTGGTGGCGGATTTGAAATCATGTTGGATGCGATGATAGGTGGTTGAGATATGATTGGATCAATCATGGTAGTGAGGGGTTGAGATATGATGGGTGTGATAGGGGTGGATGAGATTGGTGGAAATGATGTCTCCACTATGGTACTCACATCAAAATTCGAAGGCAACTTGGCCCCTTGTTTTGCTAATTCAAGCATGTATAACGAAGGGTTGAATCTCATCATGACATTAATGATTCGATGATTATCTGAATTTTGGAGCATTTCTATCATTTCCTCTCGAGACATTCCAAAAGTAGGGTCCTCTCCTTGGTTTTCTTCTTGCAGATTTTGCAATGATGAGAGGGTCAATGGATTGCTTGATTTTGTTGGATTCATTTCTGTGTTGGTTTGGCTAAGATTGCTTTGAAGCGGGTGTTTCTTTGTTGGCTTTCATACTCTTCTTGTATTGAGGTCTAGTGAGAACCATAAAACAAGGATCAACCTAGGGAATATGGGAGATGAATCTCTTGATTCTTTGGATCGATTGTTGTTTTATGCCCCCAAAGTGTGAAGTTTTAGGATGTCTTGAGGATCCAAGGTGATGATATGATAATGATGTAAAGGATGAATGACACGGATGTTATGATATTTTGGTAAGTCTTGAAAGAGATACTAGGCCTTTTGGGACTTTTGGATATGTTGCAGATTTTGATTTTGGGATTTGTCCTTGATTGATTTTGATTTTGATTTTGATTTTGAACAAAAGGACCCTAAGATGTTTGATAATGATCTAAGAGATAGTTTTGTTCAAAGGATGATGATTTTGGATATGTGTGAGGAGAAGGATGCATCTACCCACACCTATCCAAATAAGATGATAGTTTCACTAAGTATATGAAGAAGGATACATACACAAAGTTAGACAAGATGATTTTGATAACTTTGACTAAGTATATGCAAAAGGATGCATCTACACATGCCTAGCCAAAGGTGTTTTGATAAATGTTTTCAAGGACTTGGTCACAATGTTTTTGGATGATTTTGATTTTTTTTCCACAAAGCCTAGTATCAAAGATGATTTCAAGATTTTCCAAAAGATGATTTGTGAGATGGATTTTTTTTTTATGTATGGATGAAAGATTTTGATAATGTTTTGATCCTAAGATGAACCTAAAAGGACACTTTGTTTGCCTAGATCTAGGTATTGAAGAGCATGCAAATGCTTCCTAAAGACCTTTGTAACCAAGAAATGATTTCATTTGGACATGCATTTTTGGATTTTCAAACAATGACTTGTGCTTTGGGATTGTAAAGTCTTCAACACACATGAAAGTTCATTTTGCTTAGCTTTGCTTAATGTCTTTATTTTACCAAAAACACTTTCTTCAATTAGGTTTTCAAACTAAGATGTCCAATGTCTTAATTTCTTCAAACCCCACAAGATATGTTATGTGGAAATTTAATGAACTTAAGGCAAGGGGTTTTCCTATTGTTTACTTAAGGAGACAAATTGAGATATAATCCAATGCTTAGAAACCTCTAAGGATGTAAATCCCAAGGGAAAGCAATAACATATGGATTGAGTCAATTGTATTTGCCCTCAAAAGGGTTTGAAATTTGGATGATGTTAAGTGTTTGTTTCCATGGTGTTTTCGAACAAGCAATGCATTTTGTAACCCAAGAATAAGTACAATCCTATGGATGTGTAAGACAATATTTGTTGGATTCCCACTTGGACAAGTCCAACTATGCTTATCTCTAGTGGATGGTTAGATGCTTGACCCCATTGGCTCCCCTCCACGACACTCACTTATATGGGGCAGCCAAGCATCAACACCCATGAAACTCCCATGGCATGCTTTCCATCTCTACTAGAAGACCATAAAAGTGTGGGGTGGCTTCAAAACGACCGTTCTTGCACCAACAAATAGATAAAGGATTTTGGAAAATTCCAGCACATGGGTTTTGGTAAGGACTTTCCATTCGTAGGAGTTGACTCAACGTGGCAAGAGTCCCCTTTCAGATCCATCTTGTCAGAGTCAACCGCGTGATATTGGTGTTTCTTCCAATATCCTCATTTATATCCCGACTGGAAATACTCTCGGGTTCAGAGTGTTACTGGTTGAGTCATTCCCTTAGGTGAGTACTTTTTCCCCAAGGTAGTCCCTCTAAGATAAACAAAAGTGAATGAAGAACAATATTTGTAACTCGATCAATCCTTATTGGCAACAAGGAAAGAGAATATACGCAACAAAGCCCCCACTCACACTCGCACAATAGTTTGTCCAATTTTAAGCCCAAATCGAAGTGTGGAGGTGATTGCTTTATCTCAACCCAAAGTCATGGAAAAGACCTTTTGATTCTCAAGATCGCTATAAAGTGCGAGAGAAGCGCATACGTCCTTTTCGAATGGCTTTAGTCTAAGTAAGCCCTCACGAAAAACACAACTACACTTGTTCTTTTTAGATCCTCAAAGCAATATGTGAGTTCATTTTAAAGCACCAAATCACAAGTGAAAAAACATTTGTTCAATTGTTTAATCCATAAACGAAATCTAGTAAGTTGTTGATCCTAAGGTTCTTTTTAATCCTTTTGCAAGAAATAAACAAAAAGAATCCTTTTTAAACCCAAATGAAAGCTAGTGTTCTAAAGAAAGAAAGAAATGACAAATTACTTAAAGAAGTGTTAAACAAACACTTAAGTATTAAAAAACACTTTGATTAGACAAAATATCATCTCCATGCTTCTCCTTCCTTTGCTTTTGGCTTCCAACTTACAAAGTAGAAAATAATCAGATTCTGGAAAAACACAGAAGTTAAAAAACCAGAAAACAGTAGACAAATAAATCATGAACCAAAAGCACGTGCTAAAAAATTAAATTCTCCCTTTTTTTGTTTTCCAGCGTCGCAACTCATGAAGGCGTCACTGTTTTTTCCTTCCAGCGGTGCTCTTACAGCGCCACTTACCAGTCAGCGGTGCTCTGTGTCGGGATAGAGAGCATGATTGCGTCGCTCTTTTCTCCCAACGTCGCAGTTTTTGAAAGCGTCAGAGTTTTAAAATTTCAAAAAAAACTTATCAGATCGGCGAGTCCAGCGATGCAGTTTAAAATTTTAATTTTGGCGGGATGAGCCTAGCGGCATTAAAATAGCGACGCTGACGAGCCCGCGGTGCTGAAACAGCGACGCTGACGAGCTCGCGGCGCTAAAACAACAATGTTGACGAGCCCGCGTTGGAATTTCTTGTGTGTCAAGAAAATGCATAAATTTTGAGAAAATGTTATAATTTATGACTCCATGCCCTCCTTCTAGCGCCAAATGTGCGAACCCTTTTTCTAGTACCTACAAAACAACATGAATAAATGAGTTAGACAAGGAATTACAAGCTAAAAGAAGGATTCCCCATGAAATCCATTTACAAATCAAACTAAGAATGAAAATATTGAAAAACACAATGCAAATGATAAAAACAAGATAAAATCCTAATTAGATATGCAAACTCTCAATCCCATGGGGGAATTGGTGCCAATTTGATGTGAAAATTT
Source organism: Sequoia sempervirens (assembly GCA_007258455.2). Lineage (NCBI taxonomy): Eukaryota > Viridiplantae > Streptophyta > Pinopsida > Cupressales > Cupressaceae > Sequoia > Sequoia sempervirens. The sequence goes on from VDFB02011431.1 coordinate 161,735, forward strand.
GGCCCTTTCCCAATCCCTGAGATGCAAGATTTGAATGTTGAAGAGATTGATGATCCACTTTTGATGAAATGGTGAGAGCTCCAAACAAAATCTGCAATAACCTAGCTAAGAACTCAAGATGGATGAATGGAAATGGCTAAGTATTTTAGCATGGTAACTTTGCTTGGATTGTGGATGATGAAATGAGGAGAGGAGCTCTTCATTTATAGGATTTCAAGATGGATGAATGCCCAAATTTGAGCAATGTGGGACTAACATTCATCCAATGATATGGTGCCACTTGTCAAGCTATGAATGGATGATGGTTGTGCAAGATTTGGGGTTTGTGCCAATAAATGCCAATATTTGAAATTCAAATTTGTTGAAATAACATGCAAGAGGGAAGGGAAAATGCAATAAATGCCACTTGGCTCAAGGCAAAAGGACATGTAAGAGGTTTAAATGCCTTGTTGGATGTACATGTTGACTTGGAATTTTTGAATTCAAATTGAGAGAATATTCCAAAAGATGCCTTGTGAGGAAAATAGAGATTTAATAAATGAATTAAATCTATTTTCATGTGCAACTTGCATTATCTAGAGGATGTGACATGAGATGAGGTTAAATTAATCAAGGGTTTAATTAATTTAACAAGAGATTAGATGATGTGACTTATTTGACTTAGATTTATGGATTTATTTAAATCAATAAGAGAGGAATATGGTAAGAGGCTAATTAAATAAAGATTTTGATTTATTTAATTAAAAGGGATGGTGTTAGATTAAATCAAATAAGGTTTTAATTTATTTAATTTAATGGACAGACTTTAGGGATTTAATCAAATAAATTGATTATTAAATAGGGATAATTAGATCAGATAAATTGATTTAATTAACAGGAGATTGACTTGATTAGATAAAATGATTTATTTGATTAAGAGATGAATATTGATGAATTTAATCAGATAAGGGAATTTGATTAAATGGTTAGACCGAGGAATGATTCAGGAAGAAATCATGTTAGTAAGTCGGGATCAGGTGCACGATGTCAAATCAGTATATTTTCGATGTCTACACTCTCAACTAGATGTTTAAATGTTTAAATTACTACCAAATGAGTATTTAAATTGTTGCATTACTATCAAATAAATGTTTAAATTACTTTCATCCATTGGAGAAATGCAAGTAAGCATTTGAGGTGTGTGGGTATAAAAGTGATGAATGATTCACCACTATTATATTTAGTGCCAGGTAATTGCCAACCACCTAGATTGCATGACATCTTTACCAATATCATTTTCATGGGAATGCCAAACCTAACATTTGTTAAAAAATGTTGACGTGCTCTTTGGATTCTTTTTAAATGATTTTTTTTTTAGAGTTTAATGTTGTCGTTGCACCAAAAGATCGATTTGTTAATGTTTGATACAAATGCTAGAGATAAACAAATCCACTGGAGGCAATTATTCCATGTCACGAATCTAAAGGGAGACATTGGTGATTAGTCTAACAATCCCCCTCAACATTACCCGAGGGGATTTGAACTCGCGACCATGACTTTGATACCATTTTTGGAACACATTTGTCATTGTGCCAAAAGATCGACCTATTAACGTCCGATACAAATGCCATAGATTAATGGATCCATGGGAGGCAATTACTCTATGTCATGAATCAGAAGGGAGACGTTGGTGATTAGTCCAACATAAATAATGAAGTACCCCATAATGCCATAACCAAAAGAAGAAATTGGAGAGATATTGAATATCCATATTGGGATAAGCACTCCACATAGGCATATATGAGGAATATTTGGAAAAATGGAGAGGCAAAATAGTGGAAGACTCAATATGGATTTCTAGGACTAAGGTAGATCACATTGGTTTCTCTCCAGCTACTAGAATGTGAGGGCCCACTTCTCAAATAAACCCAAGTGTCCAACACAAGAGCATCCTAGGAAGCAAGTGCAATCTTACATCAACCAAACATATTTTCTCTAACTTGATTTGTTTGTTTTAGGTTTTCATTTACTAGTCAATTGTAGAAGAATCCGCCATATTTTACCATAGTTTATATTCTGAGTTCATGGTTTTCAAAATATGTTTTTATAGTGCTAAAAGAATGTTATATTCATTATGATGAGAAATGGATGAGTATAATATCATTAGTTTATGGACTTCTGTCAGATTGAAAATACGACACTTGTAATTTTCCCACTTGTGTGAGGATACTTAAGAGTTTGTGGTAGCAAAGGATCATTTGTAAAGACTTAATGGACCTAGAGGAATGGACATTGAGCACTGTAAGGATTTCTTTATCACTGCCTTGATTGAAAAGGCTCACTTTCACTAGCTGACCACATGTTTCATGAAGTATTAAAATTTGTGTCACCTTAAAGCCAACACAAATTAATTGGAAAGTTAGAGAATGCTCTATATTTGACACTCATAACCCTTGGGGAAGAAAATCAAGGAGAAATTTGGAGAGAGAATTGGAGGTCTAAGTGTGAGCACAAAGATGGAGGTTCATAATGAAGTTTAATGAGGAGGATTTGTATTTCATAGAAAGTATTGAGTCACTTATTTGTAATAGTTTCCTTAGTAATAATAAAAGAATCGTGACATGTATGTAGTAAGCCTGTTGTGGCAAGTTATAACCCATCAAATATGAAATTAGTAAAGTTTATTTTGTTGTTCTTGTTAATTTCTATTGTTATCATGTTTGAGTATTTGACTATATGGTTGTACAATCCTTCATTAGATCTTTTGCCCCATGATTGCATCACATAATCTCCAAATTGTTAATGATTTGCTTGTTATAGTTGAGAAAAAATAAAAAATATTTTAAAAATATTAAATTTCCTAATAAAAAGTGAGACACACCTTTATGCTTCCACTTCACTTCTCAAGATTGACCCTACATAGATCTAATTTGAGCCACTAGTTTTTGTGATTAAATAAATGTTGATATAGTTATCAGTTAAGGACATAAATTGCTAGATAGTGATGAATCAATTCAACCTCAGATCAGCATTATTCTTCCATTCTTGTTTATAATTTTTTGATTAACCTAAATATTTTAAGAAAAACATTTACTATCCTTTACAACTCTGTGATATCACCTTTTAGATATTTATGATGATGTGTTTGAATCTTTTTAAAGATGAGGATGAGGTTGTCTTTATGACTCCATCTATAAAACAAGTTGATCAAAAAAATTAAAATAAACAATATCAAAGAAGTTAAGTCATTTTGATATTAATAATGAAATATAATACATCATTTAAATATCATAATTTAAATACTTATAATATTGTATTTGAATTTTTAGATAAGAATGAAGTCTTTATGTATTAAATTAATTAAAACAAAATAACAAATAATTTACTATCACTTTCTAAAATAAATTTATTTCAAATGAGTATTTAAATTGTTACATTACTATCAAATAAATGTTTAAATTACTTTAATCCATTGGAGAAATACACGTAAGCATTTGAGTCGTGTGGGGAAAAAAGTGATGAATGAGTCATCACTATTGTATTTAGTGCTAGGTAATTGCCATCCACGTAGATTGCGTGACATCCTTAGCAATATCATTGTCATGGGAACGTCAAACCTAACATTTGTTAACAAATGTTGACGTGCTCTTTGTATTCTTTTTAAATGATTTTTTTTTTAGAGTTAATGGTGAAATCTCTTCACCCGTGTCTAAGTGTCATTTAGACGTAATGGTGCAATATAATTATAATATAACTCTCCATAAAGTTAGATTATTATTTAGACATCTTATTTTATTATATATATATTTGTATACATTTGTATACATTTATTATATTTATGTTTACACATATTTTTATATTCATTTATCATTTTAAAATCTATACTTTTCATTTTTAGTTAATTCTATGGTGTGTAAGTGTGATCTCACATCATATGGAATTTGACCCTTTGAAATCAAATACTGTCAAATCCAGTGTATTTCAGTAGTCATTATAAATCTAGTTGGTTCATTTTTACATGATTAATTGCTATATCTTGGTATTTAAAGTCATTCAATGCGCATTATTTCACAAGCAATTCATATCCAAAATTGATATGCATTGAAAGATAATCATTCTAGGAACACTTCACTTTAGAACACTAACAAGACCTTAAGTTTGCATCAAATCATTCTAGAGATTTATAGAACTAAGGAATGTTGTCTTTAATATTTTTCATGATTGTAAAACCTAGTCCAATCAAGAAGGTAGACCTAAGAGAACTTGGCCCTTGTGACATGACAATTTCCCCTAGATATTGTTAAACACTTATAGCCCTTAACAATTAGTCAATAATAGAGATTTCAACAACACAAGCTCTAGGAGCTCTAGGAGGTAGACCTACGAGAACTTGTTTAGACTTAGGAAATTAAACAGATGAAGGAGATTCAAAAGTCTAAATAAGATAAGTCAACAAATAAAGCTAAGGTTTTTCCACATCTCAATGTCATTCTTGAGGTGCTAAATTGCTACCTCATTTTTCTACCTATCTCAATTGGAGAATAGATCCCAACCTTGGGATTATTGGAACTACCCAACACACTACAATAAATATATAAGATTTCAAACTTCAATATAAATATTTGAATCCTAGTCAATAAAGTGGAATTCAATTTCTACACATATCAATGGCATGTGCTAGTTCATGTAAAATAATTTTTTTCTTTCATTTTAGAAATTAGTTTCCCTTCTTTACTTACTATGTTGTCTTATCCAAATTTAAATTAAGAAAAAAATGTTTCTAGCAATATTTAAGTTTCCAAGTGGCCTTCTCTTCAAACCATGGTCATAGATGGTTTACTCTATTCTAAATTCATTTAAATTGTGGTTTTTTGAAAATTTATCTTCTCTTTGTCAGTACAATGGTGACTTAGTTTAAGATTATCATATTTTTTCAACTAGATGGTGGCCTAGCTAAAATTACTTATATGTCAGATAAATGGAGGCTATTGGAAACTTTTTAAAACTTATCATGGTTTGATAAATTGCTTTTTGGTGTCAGTTAAGAACTTCAATGGAGAGAGTAAACATAAAAGTAAATTCAATATCTAGTGGTAGATATGGGGGTGTATATACCACAAGGCCCTGTATGTCCAATTTCCTTGATCCTTAAGGGATCCCATTTTAATACAATCAAATCTTAATTAGGAGCACTTGAAGATGTCTATAGTAAATATCATATTTTTGTTCCATTAGAATTTCAAAATAGATAACAATTTCTTGAGGGAACTATTAGCAAGAAATCTAAGGGATGGAGACTAGAGTTCTATACCCAAACGACCTCTGCTAGTTGTAGTTTGTAACCCAGGAATTGGTCCTATTGAGGTAACACAAGAAAGTATTTTGGATCCAAGATTAGTTAATCAAAATAAAATACCATGCACACAAGATAGATCAAAATTTAAAGTTCTTTATATTCATTATATATGTAATCATTCATTACATTCCTTATATCTTCGTTATAGTCAATACTTAATATTCTTCCCTATTCTATCATATGCCACTCTATCCTAATATATCTCTTCTCTACTCTATTCCAGTGAATAGATCTTTCTATTTGTACTTATATTTACAATAGGAGACATGACCCTTAGATAGTATCCCTAAAGTGCATTCTATCTTCCTAAGCTCATGTTCCAAAATATCATTTCTAGTAAGATATTATGTATCTTTGCATCGATGTTTGTACACTATTTTCTGGCTAACATCATCTCCTCTTCAAAACCTTGAATTTTCCTCAAGTCAACTTTGCTTTGCTAGTAGAATATTTGAATAGATAACTTGGAGGGTAGGAAGGTGATTAACTCATTGTTTCTTTGCCAACTATAGTTGATTGATGTGAGTATGAAGTTGGACTAGTTGCTTCTCTACTTCCAGAAAGTGGTGGTGATGAAGGGTACTCCCCTTACAAACCTAAACCCAAAAAATAACAAATAATGAATAGTCAAAAATGTAAGAAGGAATCACCAGCATTCTATTGTCTCCACAAAAATGAAATTACAACATTCAAAAAATTACAAACTACCACTATATAGGCTTTATGATTACACAAATCTGCAAGTCGAAGCCACAATCTACTCTACTCTCTCCCGCTCTATAACCCCCATTCACATCTTTATCTGGAATGCATAACTGTCCCAACATATTATGGAAAGTGTAACCTTCTCAAGATGATATTTAAAAAAAATAAAAAAATATGGTAGTACAACTTCTTGGGATCATAAATTTTGATCCGACTGTTGGATTTTCAATAATAATATATTGTTGGAAAGCTCTTGAGAATATTCTTGTTTGAAAATAGTACCTAAAGGTATATTTTGGTTTTTGGCCAATTTTCAGGCCCATTCGAAGCGTCTAAGTGCTTCAAATTTTACTTTGAATATTTTTAATAGGATTTTGGAAATTGAAATTATTAATATCCCACAAATGACATGATATTGAAGTGATTTCTTTAGCATTGGCTTCATTTCACCATTCTAAAAGTTTTTGTAAGATTTTATGTCCATACATGTATAAATACCAACTTACAAAAATAGTAACCTATCAAATTTAGCCCTTATTGAAAAGAAACAACATTTTTTTTTGGGTGATGCAAGATTGCTCTTACACCTTGGATGCTTTTGCATCAAACACCTGGGATAATTTGAAAAGTGACCTTGTCACTTCTCAAGAGTTAGAGGGAAACCAAGACAGTTAACCTCAACCTCAATTAACCACGATGAATCTTCAATAGGTCTTCCTCTCCATTTCACCAGGTACTTTGCATATTGCTTGTTTCTTGTGCTTCTACCAACATGGCTATCCAAAATTTCTTCTATCTCCTCCTTTTCTGAAGTAGGTGTTGGAATGTTCCACTGTGCTTCTGTCAATCCATCCTCCATATATCCTTCATGATACTCTCAGATATATAAAATGTTAAACACAAGAGAAATGTCCGTCCCACTCAGCAAGTCCACCTCATAAGCATTTCTTGAATTATGCTTCTTCAAGATTTTACACGGTCCAAACATTTTCACTTCAACTTATTGTATGTACCAACTAGAATATCTCATTTCTCAAGTGAAACATGACCTCATCTACAACCTTAAATTCCTTATATCTCCTCTTCTGATCTACCTTTGCCTTCTACTGAATATTCATCTTATTAATAATCTTTATCACCTCTTAATGCAAATTCTTTAGGTGCTCAACAAAGTCTTCAACTTCGACACTTGTCTTGTCTCCATTTTCCATCCTCCTCAACTCATAAGCGTTCCTTGGACTACTCCCATATACAATCTAGAATGGTGATTTACCAGTGCTCCTATTGACATAATTGTTTTAAGCAATTTTTTCCTATGGTAAAATCAAATCCCATCCCTTCAAGGGTTTATCTCCTACCAAGCATTGTAGTAGGTTACCCAAACTCCTATTCACCACTTCTATCTATCCACCAGTTTGTGGATGGTGTACACAACTAAACTTCAAATCAATCTTCAACTTCTTCCATAATATCCTCCAAAAATAACCAAAAAATATGGTATCTCGATTTGAAACTATGCTCTTGGGTAGACCATGTAGTCTCACCACCTCCCTAAAAAACAACTCTACAATGTATGAACAAAATCATTAGTATTCTTACAAGGAATAAAATGTGTCATCATATAAAATCTGACCACCACCACAAATATTGAATCATGTCCTCTTTGTGTCCTTGGTAAACCAAGAACAAAATCCATACTGATGTCCTCCCATGGCCTCTCTGGTATAGGTAATGGTTGATATAACTTAGTATTTTAATTTGATCATTTTCCCATCTGACATAGTCTACAACTGTGCACAAACTTCTTCACATCTTATTGCAACTATGGCCAATAATAGTGCCCACTAACAATAGCAATGGTCTTATCTTGACCAAAGTGTCTAGCTAATCCCCCACTATGCTTCTCCTTGATAAGGTTCTCTCTCATGGAACTCCTTGGAATGCACAACTGGCTTCCTCTAAACAACATACCATCTTATATTATGAAATCCAACCATCTTGTCCTATCCAAATTGATAGGATCCATTCAAGCTCTCCAAGCCTCTACAAAATTAGGATCCTCAAGATACAAGCTCTTGAGTTCATTGAACCCAACAACTTCAATTTGCATTTTTTTAACAAATTTTGCCTCTTACTTAAGAAATCCCCAACACTATTAGATCTTCCACTCCTTGCTTCAAAACAAATGTATAACTCAAACAATTCATGCTGGTGTTACTCGACCCTTCATGCGATTGATAGATTCTACTATAATGGTCCCTTGAATCCAAAAATTAATAACCAAGATGGCTAGACCAATAGAAAATGAACTATAGTTGCCATCATTAATGTACTGATAAGGAAAATGATTGACCCATCATATCACTTAGACTAATACAAAGGGATTGATAGACCATATCTTGATAGGACTATTTCTTTTGGACTCATCAATCTTTTCGTACCTGTAGAACATGGTATTGATTTCACATGTGACTAGATGGGAGGAGTGGGATGACATGAGATAAACGATGTCATGAGATGAAAAGTAGAGGTGAGGTGGAGATACACGAGGATATGGAGTTTTCAACATACATGAATGAGATAGTCAATCTACACCTCCCTTGATAGATGACTCACTTCTAGATATCCTGCTCCTATAACACCACCCACTCTAGAAATATGATTTGGATATTTTTTTTTTGCCAATTATTATAATCAGTGATCAACCTCTCCTTCTCACAGGGGGCCACCTCTATTCACCGAATATCGGTGTTTGATGTAGTTCATCACTTCATTGTTCAATTCGCCATCAAATATAGAGATGAGGGGGAACCAGTTCATAGTTCATCCGACACAACTATGGATTAGGGTAGGGTCGGGGGAGAGCCTGACTATAGCTATAGCCATAGATAGTTCCCTAGGGGCCCTTGACCCTCTTTAGTGTCAAATCCAAATTATAATAGGTGAACACAAACTTCAACATCACCTTAATATTATGCTTGCATTAGTTGTGGCTCCCTTCTCTTGGATCATATGTTCCAAGCAATAACAAAGGAAGGCAAGGATCCTGAAGCCCATATCATATCCCTCGGTGCCGCTAATATCCTCCTTTCTTAACAACTCTAAATATGGGTGTCCGAGACTTCTTGATCGACTGATTGAACCCTTCCAGCCAATGAGAGGGAGAATTCTATTGGGTCGGGGGGTCGATGGTAAAATGAAACGTTGTGAGATCCAAAAATTCAAGCTCATATTGTAGAGTGATGCAAAAATGAAAGCATGGGAAATTAACAACAACTATCTTGCCTGGCCTTCCTTCTGGTGTAGTAACATCCATCACCTTCCCACCCCCGATGGAGCTTTCTTTCACATATTTTGAGGAACCTACCTTCACTATAGTGAGTTAAGCAACCATGTAGCGGTGAGGTAAGGAGAAGGAAATAGTTAGGATGGCCCAATGGAAAATAATGAAGGGTGGGTAGCTCTTGAACTCTCTCCCTCCCTCCTTTATTTATATCTAGAATGTATAATCAAAATTCAACTAGTTAAACTCCCTCCCTAGGGGTGTAGCCTAAATGATAGTCAGTCCC